>WAAE01007791.1:0-23841 GCA_013400495.1 Nicator chloris
TATGTAATCAAAACCATGTTTGTTGGAAGGGAAGTCCAGAGCAGCTCAAAGAAGCATGTGGCTCAGGGCCTTGCCCAGTCATATTTCAAATGTCTCCACAGAAGGAGATGATGATTGAAAACACTCGTAAAAACGTTTCCATGTCCCAGTTTTGTCTCTTGCCTCTTGTTCTTTCACTGTGCACCTCTGAAGAGAATTCTGTTCCATCTTTTTTACACCCTCTGCTTAGCTGAGTGTAGATGGCAATAGGCCCTGAGGCCTTCTCTTCTGCAGGCTGAAAAAAATCCCTGTTCTCTCTCTTTTTGTGTCTATATGCACAATCTCAAGGAATATGTGTCAAATACATTTCACCAGGTATTGACTTCAAAATAAAAAGCTGACAGAACCCTTTTTTAAGGGTCTTTATTTCTGAAGTGGATAAATATGAGGACAAATATACAATGGCAAATTACAGTTGTAGTTGCGATAGAAATATTAAATAAAGTAAAAAGACTGTGTGAATTCAGTAACTGGATTTGAACATTACTAGATTCCAAAGAAGTTTGAAATTTGGTTTGGGATGCAAAAATTTCCCTGCTTTGTAATTATACTGAGACTTTGCCAGGATGAGATTTGTCCCTCCTCAGGCATGAGATGAATGAGGAATAAAAACTGTAATAATGGGGAATAAAAACATGCAGTTAACTGGATCTGCCAAAGGAAATGGGGAGCAATTACAGACTCGCAGGGAACAGTCTTGGGTGTTTGCAAAATATTATTTTTATCACTACACTGTCTTCTTCAACCTATGAGCTCCTTCAGTAATTTAGAGCCTTGAAATTAAAAATGGATCTCTGTCCACATCTGTTTAACCCTGGATATACGTGAACTTTTATTCAGATCCAGAGCCTAACATTTTTTTCTTTCATTTGTTTACTTTCTGTATTACTGTCGTCTGAACCAAACCCAGGTTTTTGAACCATCCCTGAATTTCTCCCCTCTGAGGCCCATCTTTGCTTTGCGTGGGTGACAGAAAAAATTTATATTTCTGGGTTTTATTACCAGAGACAGGTACTTGATGTTGTGGATGTTCAATCTATTGGCATGACATGATGATATAGATGAAGTGGGGTAAGGAAATGCTTCAGAGCTAATGACTTGATTTCATTTTGGTTTGACTCCTATTTCAACACTTCCAAGTTTTAAAAGTATGGCCCATGTGAGATGTAAAATATATATATTGATGTCACTAATCGGAAGCTCTTTCTGGTCATGTTGTAAAGCACACTTAATCAACTTCTTTAAGATCATGTTACAAAAAGCTATTAACTATACTCTTAAAGCAGTTAAATAGTTATAAATAATGTTTTATGTTATGGCTGACAACACTGAATTGCCCAGCATTTAAGGGAACCTAATCACAGGGCATGCAGTCTTGGCCTTCCAGTAAGATGGTGTGGCAAACCTTTGGAACATATTAGAAATCCCATACTATTGCTAACATTTCCTATTAAGGAGAAAGTTTCTCTCTGTGTATTTTGGATTTCTTTTCCAACACTTAATTGCAGCTGATGAAGAAAGGCTATTCAAAAGCTGCCAGGATTTTTAAATCTGTAGACTGAGATTGATGAAATTTGTGGGTTTTCCCAAAAGAGTATAGTGAGAGCAGACATGTAAATTTTGTATGTGTGTGCATGTATGTGTGTGACAGAGGAGAGAGCAGGAGCTTATTTCTAAGGTGTGAGACTTGGCAGCACTGCACTGTACAATGGGCACAAGAAACCGCACGTCTGTAAATGACTGCATTTGAGTTGCTGTTACTTCACTGTTGGGTTACTGTATTGTTAAAGTGAAAAGGAATGTTTTTAATAAATGCAAATAATGAATTAAATGCTTGCATATACTGAGGCTTTACCCTCTGGTGTGTAATTAATATTTGTGCACTGGAGACCCAGGTCTGGGGGAGTGTTTCATTTCTTATTTATGGTGTTTGCAAGGGTGTTTTTTCCCTCCAGCATACCTCTTACTGGCATACACAGAATGGCATGTAAATGGCCACTGAGTAGGTGTCACTGAAATCTTAGCAGATATAGAACAGGTAAATACCTTTGTTTGGTATACTTTCATAGATTTACTGTTTCTTTCAGCCTTTTATCTTTTCTATCTGAAAGTAATAGGAAGCTCCCAAATGACCAACATTTTGTTTTCAGAGGCAGGAAAACTGCATGTGGCAGGAAACAAACAAGCAATGAGATTTAAAAGTTCTTGTACCTCAAGCACAGCGCTTAACCCTGAGGGACTGAAAGTAGAAAGGCACTTTCCACAGCAGCCTACAGCATGCTTCTTCTATCCCCTTCTGGGTCCCCCTCACCACTGGCTGCCACCACTGACAGAGCACAGAAGTGTCTGTATAGTGTATCTGCATGGAGTTTGGCAGCTTTCCTATTTTCTCATAATGGTATATGTTTTTCTGAAAGGATCTAAAGATGTCTGTGTCCTCATACTAATGCTGTCTCCGGCTCCTCTAGCCTGGCTCAGGCACTTGTTGTGTCTCCACTATTATACTGGTTTTTCTTGCTCCTTGGTTCCCTGAGCAGCTGTGCTCGAACTGGGAAACTTGGTGCAGCTTCACAATTGCATGCCAAGACCGGTACAACCTGAGTGATGCAGGAATTCTTTGTCAGCCTTGACTTGGCACCAAGGAAATGGTCTGTTGGGTCATGCAGTGCACTTGTGAGAGGCTGCGTCTGGCTTGGGTCTCGACACAGAGATCGGCTCATGCTGCTTTCCCCATAGCCCCTCATTCAGCTTGAAGACGAGTCTAAAGCTCTTGTAGCTTTTTGCACAGAAAACTTCTCAGTCAACAGATCCTGAGTCTCACCTTCTCCTGCTGCTTGAGTTCTGAAGCTCTTAGGAGTTATTAAATTCTATGAAAAAAAAAGGTGACCATATTGCTACATACATTACATACAAATCAATTACTAGGAAACACAGTGCTAAAATGAACATTCATCTGTAACTCACCCTACAATGATTTATTATTCTATTGTGTCTATTAACATTGTACTGAGAAGAATATGTTGGATTTGCTATGCAAATTTGCATACAGAAAGTAACATCCCCATTCTGGTGTTATTTGATCAACACTATTCAGAAATGCAAATATATTCTAATCACACAACTTTCATACCTTTTCTTATTTCACAAATTTATTTCCTCATATAAGGAATATTTTTAAAAGGCAGGATACTGTAGAGCTTACATTTCTAGAACTTTCTACAAAAAGAAGCATATTTATTAAATGGCGCTCCCTTTTGCTAATATATATTTTACATTATGTTGTATCCAAGTTAACATACTTTGTTTTCCAAAGTGTGGTTGCATGTTGTGCCTTGGAACTGGAAATTTTCAATCAAAATAAAATTTACATTATTGATATGAGTAACAACTCTTTTGAAATCACAGTAAGGTTACAGCCATGACATATGGCTTTAGTTCACTACATGGCAAAAGATCTGTTGGGCCTGTAATAAGTGTTTTGTACACAAACACCATGGTAAAAATCTGTTTTTACAGTGTTTATTTCCATTATCTTTGCTAGGATATGTCAGTGGGCAACATTTGGTCTGCATATCTTCATATTTTGAATATACCCTGTCTGTGCTGAAGGGAACTTCTAAGGCTTTATGAAACTGCCCGCTTAGATGCTACCACTGAGGCCTGACTGAACTTGTCAACAGTATCTGTTACTTACACAGCCTGTAAGTAGTGCAGCTTTTCCATAAAATTGGGTGATAGATGTATGAGTCTGAAAAACACTAAGTTATCTTACCAGATTTGAGACCTTCACCCATCATAATCCACACATTGCTATCTTTATTTTAGCATATCCGGAATCCAGGCATTTTTCTGCCTGATAGAAGAGATGCCAAAAGCAAATTCATTCTGTAGTTCTCTCTCTCCTTCCCAGGCCTTTGTTGACTTGTGTTCCCAATTCTGCTGCAATTCTTCAACTGCCAAGGGAGAATTCATTGAATATTCTTCCTAGTTGTTTTCTAAATTAAAATATAGTTAGTCTTAGTTTTTGTCACATTAATCACAGGTCTGCTGGGGCCAAATCAACTCATTTGTCAGTGGGAATTTGCACAAGCTTTAAAGTGGGATGGATTTTCTCCCACAACAGAGCAAAAAATCTTACAAATTACACCCATTGCATGTTTGGCATCACCCTGATTTTCCATTTATATATTGCTTTTTGATCATTTCCAACTAAATGTTTCACTTAGAGATCATTTATATCACAACTGTACTCGGCCTTCATTATTATTAGGTAGCGTGGAATATATTCAGTGATGGTATGAAAGTTATTTCCAATAGGGCTTATGAAGAACAGCTGAGCAAGTACGACCTCCTGACCTCAAAGTGTTTGTTTACTGGGAACTATACTCCAGTTCTCTACATTTAATCTGTCTTGGACCAAGCTGACATTCCCCTACTAGATTTATTGTATCTCTAGAGGCTATTAGAAACACAACGTTGTCACTGTTTATTTAATAAGATGATAATAGGATTATATTAGTCTAGTGATAATGGTACATTTATTTTCATTTTTAATAGTAACAAACCAAAGTTTGATTTCATGTTTAGTGAAGTTAATGTGTTACTAGGGGGAAAAAAATTGAAAAAGTACTTTTCCTTCAGACAAATCAGTAATGGGAAATATTTTTTATTCCATCTTCTTTGTAAATCAAAGCATCGGTTTGTGTACATGAGTAGGCATGCTATGTCAATTTTACAGAAATTATAATAATGAGAAAATCTGACTCAGAAAACTGGGTTTCCTATACAAACAACTCTGGATTTTGGAAGCTTGTCGTGATGTTTTTTCTTGTGCATCTTTTCCTAGAATTTATCAGATATCAAAAGGCAGGCACAACAGACCAAATTTGCATTTCCATTATCCTTAGTTATAATCAGGGTGTCCAGACTAAATTAATTTCTTATTAGTGCTGGTAGCTCTTAAGACAACAAAAATCACATTATTTTTAAAATTCAGTAGGGAAATGCATTAATGTATAACAGAAATTGAAACCAAAATTAATAATAAACAAACTGTTCCATACATATTCATTGTCTGTGGTGAAATTATAGCGCTAGACTTAAAACAAAGGTGCAATTTGTATTTAAAACTCTTAAATTTTACATGGTATGAATTAATTTTAAATATTCAGTAGGGCTGAAGTGTAGAAAATAAGTTGGTTCTTTTATGTTGTTTTATATTACTTTAGTAACAGTGTCACTTTATTAAAAGTTAATTAATTGCTCTCTTGATCTGCAGTGGGTTATGCTCCTGGTTACTATTTCTTCTAGCAAGCCAGTGGTAAGGAATGCACCTTGCTCCTTCAGGGACCTTATGTTGCTTCCTCTAAAATCAGGAAAAACTCTTAAGAATGTTGATAGGAGCAGGATTACCTCCCACTGGGCGAAGTCAAGACTTTGCTCAGGAGCATGCCATATAAAGACAATCTTTCTCAAGCAATGTGGTTTACGCTTTGGGGTAGGAAAACCCAAGGACTGAGTTAGTACCAGATTTCCCCTTTCCTGTATCTTAAGGAGGTTAGTTCAGGATTTTATCAGACTAATGTGAGGTAGATGCTTTTAGCCTGATACACATACGTTGGTTGGAAAAAACCCTGGTTTTTTCTGTGTTTTATATGCATGCATCTTTTCCTGGGAAACAATTACCTAATCCTTACTCAGACTCCTTAGCTTTGAGATCAACGTACCGTGTAGCTTTTCCACATTGCTTTTCCCAGTTGCCCTACTATGTTCACTTTCTTTTTCTACATCAGTACCCAATAACTGGCAGAAGAGCATTGAGTAACTGTTTCATGCAATTCCCACACAGATCAGTATGTTCTATATGTATTGCATTGCAGGTAGAAGTAAAAATAAAATCACCATGACTGATACCAAATATTTATCATACGTAGCAATGCTTCTTTTGGATTTTGTTTCCTTCTTCAGCTGCTTTTACAGAATCTGCCCATCTAAATCTGAACCAAAGTCATCATCCTTTTTGCATTTCTGTCATGTGAAAGAAGCTTGTAAAAGAAGATACTTAATAAACACTGCTAGATTCTAAATCCATTAGAAATGCTAATCATATCTTTCAGTTAAAACACAAAAATTAAATTAACCCAAAATTGCTATGGGATGCTCTACTGGTAATTTACACTTTAAATTTTTTGTGTCCATTCTCCAGTTCTTCTGTCAGTTTCTCGTGTCTATTCGTGGTACAACATATATGCAGTCACCCACATAAAACATCCTACTTATTTGTAAAAGACAGTAGCGGTTAAAGTTGCTCATAACCAGAACTGCAGCACACTCCATTTAGCAAAATGCTTAAGACTAGTTCTTTGGGTGAAATCTTTTCAAGGACTTTGGAAAATCCACACGATGTTTCATGAAATTCAGCTAGATAAAGTATCTCTAGTACATCCTCCTTGTGTGGGAATTTGAACAGGACAGTTGAATTCTTCTAGGAAATAGGTACTTGAATCTTTTCAGCCAGCTCTCCAGGAAACTCAGTCGGCACAGTCTAGCCTAAACATCCTAATGGGATTTATCAGAGCCAAAAAGAGGACAAAAACTCTTGTGCTTAACTGACCTTGGTGTCAATTAGTACAAATAAGTATGCATTGCTACCCTGTGGTAGCCTCCCCATTCTAACATTCTAACCTGATATCCCAGTGAGATGCAGCTGCTTTCCAAACTACAATACAAACGCTTCTGACAAAATAGACACTACATCGTCATACCAAAACAAAGTTTCTATGTTCCCCCAGGGCACTGCATTCCCACAGAAGCCTAGAAGGTGTGTCCCCTTAGATATGTGCAATATTCAAAATGTCGCACATATTTAGCTCAAGGTTGATTACTAAAATGCAGGATATATCATATGATTCAGCAAGAAATAAAGCAGGTCCAGTTACACAAGAGCTTTTTTTTCTGTAGGCAAAAATAACCACTTGCATTGCTGCTTATGCATTCCAGTTTGTTATCTAGCAGTTTGCACAGCTAAGAAATGAATGCTACCCTGAGAATCCCAATTCAAATATTTACAAAAGTGAAGAATGTTATATTATGTTGTACCCAAGGTCCCTCTAGCCTAGTCTGTCTCCAGAAATGATCAGTCAGAGAGGAAATACTTTGGGATATTTCTCTGGAATGCTTTCCCAGCTCCAACTATTTGCAGCTTGTGAGCAGCTACACTGTGCTTTCATTGCATTTTCAAATATTATAGCAGCTGTCTGGTGCAGACAAATAAATGCAACAAATACAAGATGAAGGCTAGAAGGAGGAATTGAACACAGTAGGTTTGGCTACCAATTCATTTTGATTCAAGATTCAAATGTACTGTTGCATCCACCATAGTTTCTTTTGGCTACACTAAGTAGTGTTAACTCTGAATTTAAATATCATTCTGCAATGAGGGTCCCCTTTTACAAGCATCCTATGCTTGTAACTCTTGCTAAATTCAGTGGAAATTTAGTTATCATCCCAGGCTATAAAACTTGATGTCCTGAGAAGGATATCTCCCAAAAATAATGGAAAACAAAACAAAACAAAAAAAACCCCAACTGAATTAACCCGCCCCCCTCCCCAAAAAACCTACCCCCCAAAAAAACCAAAAAAAACAAAACTAAAACCAAACAAAACAACAAAAAACCAAAGCAACAAACAAAAAAACCCCTGAGCAAATCTAATTATTTCATACCAATGGAGTTAAAGTCAGGGGCAGGCACTGAAGTGAATCTAGATAGCATGTTGTGGCACAATGTATATATTTCCCTTTGCTTTCAGAGGTTCCTTATACCTTATAATTAAAGAGGAAAAAACCTTAAATATAAGAAAATGAAAACTGACAAAAATACTATAAATGTTCTGTGTTCTTAGGGTTGTGGGGTTTTTTAAATTCTTTGTTTTGTCCCTTTATATTGAGACCTTTAAAGAAAAATAAGATGATCATATTTTCAACACTAAGAAGGAAAGGAGTAGCCTTCTTTACTTTTTTTTCTGTTTCTTTATATGTTTGATTACATTTCTTTACATGTTCAGTAACTTAGTGGGCACCATGTAACACTTGGAAAGCTACCTACCTATTTGTGTAGAATAGCAACTGCTTTCTGTATTACAAATGCTCTGACAAGTTCTCATGTTTTAATATTCATGTTCCAATACCACAAATCATGATCTACACCTAAGGTATACACATAGTTCTTGCAGGGTAAGAAAATGAATCTCAGTCACTTAAATACAAAGATCTAGATTTACTATGTCACTAAGCATTATTTGAGTACTATATAAGTGAATATGCAATTTTTTGGTGGTCTAAAACTGGGAACTTCATTTGTCTTCCCATGAGTAATGATTTGGTTTTACATAACCAACACTCAGTAGTTTAGGAGCTGATTTAAGCCTGGCCCATTCAGTCCATCCAGAGTGAGGACTGAGTGTGCCACTGCAAGCATTTGTTGAGCAGACAGTAAAACATATGACTGAAAGGCTGTAGGTTAACACTTCTATCTGCATGCCTGAGAGGGCCATAAACTGTAATACAAGGGTGGGGATAAACAATGAGGGGTTTTTTTTTAATCCTGCTCATTTCACAGGTCCAGTAGAGGAAGCTGTCAAAAGCCTGAACTGACTGGATTGAGTGGGAAGATCTCCAGGTATACCTAGGTTTGAGTAGCAACGACTTACAGGGGTTTGGCAGCCAAAAAATCAGTTCTTAAAATAATATCTGTATTGTTTTTATAAAGTACCATAAGATCTGCCAATGAAAATAGACATATATACCAGTTACATATTTACTATTTGTCTTTGTCATATACAATTTTTATCCTGTTCTTTTTTATGTGTTGTACAAACCAAACTCTACTTGTGCTAGAGCAACAAGTAGGCTAGAAAGTTTTCCTTCAGAAAATAGTTCCAACCATAATCAGAATGATATTTTGAGATCCCATTTCATCCCTCAGTCATAAGGTTGGTATTACTGCTTTTAAGATACAATACACCATTGATGAAACAAAACTTTAAAGCAAATTAAACACTGGCAATCTTTCTACCACTAGCAAGGGCACATTTATTAAGAGTTCGCCTTTTTGTCATGTTTGCAGTATAATCACTGATTTCTGGAAAGCTTTTCTGGCAGTTAAAGATAAAAATATCCTGTGAATTTATTTTTATAGACAATTTTATACTTGACTCACATTACTTGAAAACATTTTAGTTTAAAAAGTAGAGGTTGTATGCACTCAAATGCAGTATATATCTCCATTCTTACCACAAGGAAAAAAAAACCTATTTGTAGAACCAAGCTATACAAATAACAGTTTATTTGCATTTTAACTAGTTAATTTCAGAAGTCATCACACACAAATTTTTATGAAACCCACTACTTGGTGTGAGTAAGGAGACCATGCTGTTTTGTTTGAAAAATAACTAACATTTATGTCCTGGGTTTTAATGTAAGTAAAAACTTTCATGGCCCTTTACTTAAACCAAATAAATTTTTAAGTTAACAAAGCTTTTTTCCTTCGTTTTGTGGGGGGAAAATGTAATTAGGTAGGCGAAGAAATAAACACACAAACCAAAATTAACTAGCAAGATTTAGTAACTTTACAAAGGCAAAGTTACTTTTAATAGAAGGAACTAACTGTACTATACACCTACTAAAAGTTCAAACATCTCTAGAGGGCATTTTGGAGAAAATAAAAAACATAAAAACTCGATTTATTTCATTTTCTCCCTTCTGAAAATGCTCTGCAGTATGGTAGTCCTGCACCATCTAGTCCCCAAAGTGATTCAATTCCTTCTCCTACTGGCTACTTTAGTGGTACTAAACTACTAATATCAGTTCTGTCAGTGTTCATAATGTAAGCAGAGATTCCATTTAATCTAATCTTAAGGAACTTTATCTGTCTGCAAAAGTACATTCTGTACAAAAGCAGAGCAAAAGTTATAGTATTATAGTAGTTGTGTCTATAACGCCTTTATACACAAGTGTGTTGGCAAAGTAATATAAGGCTAAATCTACTACATTTTTATGAATAGGACTATCCTTTTTCCACTTTCGCATACTTCTTTTGGGGAGTAATTATAGTGTATTTTTATTATCTTGGTACTAAGTTTATTCTCTTCATATACCTTTTAAACAAAGGATGTGTTATTTATACCTACATGAGAAGGGTGTAGAGAAAGATGCAACTATAGAGGAAAAGCTGCATCTTGTAATGATAGTTACAATCAGAATTCAAGGACCACAACGAGTACAACATTCGCGCATTCCCCTACATTTAGCTCCCTTCCCTCCCTGTCGAGCCGAACGTTGAGTCTAAGATCTTCAAAGAGCCAAGAGCAGTTTCTGGTTAACATAAAGTTGTTTGTTATATAAATGCATCAGTCCCGAAGGCAAAGAGTTCTAAGTAAGTGGTCTTACTAAAAGCTATAAGATTTGAGGTCCCAGCGGGGCAAAAGCGGGAGCCTGACAGAGAGTCCTGGCCACGGGAGCAAAGGCAATTTCCCGGCCCACAGAGAGTCCCGGCCACGGGAGCAAAGGCAATTTCCCGGCCCACAGAGAGTCCCGGCCACGGGAGCAAAGGCAGTTTCCTGGCTCAGAGCCCCCGTTCCCAAGCAGCATTCCCAGCAGCAGCAACCACAGCAGCAGAAGCAGTGCTGCCACAGCACCCCAACAGCAACCCCAGCAGCAATACCTGCCAAAGTCCCGGCTGCAGCTCCCTGGCAGAGCCCCGTTCTCTCTTGTGGAGATGGTACAGAGGATGGATCGATCAATTGAGAAATCGATGGATTGATGCCATTGCTCCCCAAACTGGGGCTTTTTATCCATAAATCATAAATGCATATTCATATCCCTATCTATAGGTTACCCAATCAGCTAAGTACACAATTCTAAAACATTCTTTCTTACGCCAATCCAAACCTGATTCTAAAAGTGCATAAAACAATGAAAATCTATGAAAATTATTATCAAACCTTACACAAAACCTCCGCATATAGCATATCTATTAACATAAAAAAATTCACTTAAAGATTGTACCTGTTCTATCTAGGACCATAAGCAATGTTCTATTACGTTTTTGTCACATCTAAAGCTAAGTTAGCAGGCTTTAGGTCTCTGGGCCTTGTGCTGGCTAACAGCTTCTTAAGGCACTTAGAGTATATTTGCTTAAAACTAAAACCTAAACTTATACTTCATATTTACGTGGCTTAATATATTTTAATTTCTCTAAAGGCTTTAATTCAACCCCTGTGTTTTTCTGTTTCCCTGGGGAACCACCTCCCACTTCCCACCCCCCAAAAAAAGAAAAATAAATCACTTTTCAAACTCAACTCAGACTTGATAGGAGTCTAGACCAAATTGGTAATGGGTCAATGACTCTGAAAATGTAAGGTGGTGAAGAAGCAGGCTAGAATGCAAAAAACCCCCCATGTTTTCTAAGAACTGTGTGATTACATGCAAAAATCAGGTTTCAAAGACTTCCAAAGACCTTATTTGGACCATACCTCAGTACAAATTTCTGCCAGTATAGCTGCTCAATGAAGAATCACACCTCATAACAAAAACAAAATCAAGTACAAGATGGTAGTTAACCTCTTCCCCACTGAGGAGAAGGGTAAACATAGCTCAGTAGCTTTATTCACTTGGCAGTCTTCAAATGGCCCAGTGAAAGAGATGAGTGAGCTTACAAAAATGTTGTTATACTTGAGTCTACGGAACTTCCAATGTTTTGCAAAGTGTTAGTAAGTGGAAGAGTTTCTGTGTTTGTTTCTCTTTCCATTGCTTTAATTACAGAGATTTTTCTTTTTTTTCTCAAGTTATATTCTGTCTCAATGCTTGGCTGAGAGGCAATGAGAGAAAGAAGCAACTGGGTGAGGGTATGAGATCAGCCTACTGAGTGGTAGCACTCTCACATGTCACAGTAAAGCTCCTATATGACCACAGCTGCCTTCACTGCCCACAAATATCCCTTATGTTTAACTGTATTGCTTTATACAGGTAAATATAAAAATATATATTATGGTACTGATCAGAGAGCCAAGCTCATATTTACTTAGCCTGTTCTTTCTGTGCTAACATATAATTGAGTGAAGACACGTTGTGGTGAGACCCGAGATCTGTGCCTCATGACTACACTCCCAGAAGTCTGTAAATGATACCACATAACAGCTACAAAAAAAGCTCTGACCTAACAAGAGAAACCTAATGACTGAGGAAGTACCCAGCATCCTGGCACAACAAAGCGAGGCAAGTTTTGCTGTCAGGAAAAGAAATTAATTATTTTGTTCCAAAGAGATGAACGTGGCAGTTGCAGGACTGGAGCTGAAGCTTTGCTCTGACAAGGCAGCACTCGGCTGCCTCCAGCCTGCCCTCCCTCAGAGTGTGATGTGATTCCTCACACACCCGCCTGAAGCTCTCCCAGAGTTGCCAGTGGGGTCTCCAGATGCTGAGCTGCGGGTGAGCAGCCCAGCTCTTGTAAATTTGATTGATGTTGATAAACCCTGTGTTAGGCCTTTGGGAAGTGCACTCTGGGCACGACTCTATTGGGTTTGCTTGGCAAAATTTTGGCAGTGCATGGGTGCTACAGGGCTGGCTTCTGTGTGTACATGCTCCTGCAGCCCATGGTGACCCTGGTGGGACAAGCTGTCCCCCTGCAGCCGATGGAGGTCCACAGTGGAGCAGAGATCTGCCCACAGTTCATGGAGGACCTCTGTGACCCCGTGGGAAGCCTGTGCTGGAGCCGGTTTGCTGGCAGGATCTGTGACCCCACAGGGGGACCCACGCTGGAACAGTCTGTTCCTGAGGGACTGCACTCCATGGATGGGATCCTACACGGGAGCAGTTTGTGAAGATCTGCAGCCCAGGGGAAGGACTCATACTGGAGAACAACAGGGAGGAATGTCTCCCATGGGAGGAACTCCACGCTGGAGCAGGGGAAGAGTGTCAGGAATTCTCCCCCAGAGGAGGCGGAAGCGGCAGAGACAACGTGTGATGAACTGATTGCAGGCTCCGTTCCCCAAACCACTGTGTCGCTGAGGGAGGAGGTAGAAAAATCGGGAGTGAAGTTGAGTCCAGGAGGAAGGAAGGGGTGGGGACGAAATGTTTTAAGGCTTAGTTTTTATTTCTCATTATCCTACTTTAACGTCATTGGTAACAAATTAAATTAATTCCCCCAAGCTGAGCCTCTTTTGGCCAAGACAGTAACTGGTAAGTGCTCTCTCCTCATCCTTATCTCGGCCCACGAGCCTCTCGTTATATTTTCTCCCCACTGTCCAGCTGAGGAGAGGCAGTGATGGAGCGGCTTTGGGGGGCGCTTGGCGCCCAGCCGGGCTAAAGCCCACACAACCACGAAGCCAGTCACAGAATCACAAAATGGTTTAGGTTGGAAGGGGACCTTGAAGATCATCTAATTCCAACCCTCAATAAGCGCCAACTCTTATTCGCCACTTGACTCGACAAAACAGTGCAAGGCGGGTTTTTCCCTGGCCCCGAGGGCGCCGTCTCGCAACACAAGCTGTCTCCGCCAAAACGCCCGGCGCTCCGTTCCTCTCCCGCTTTAGCCAACCCTCCTCCTCCGGCAGCAAATCAGGAAGACGAAGCGGCAGCGGGCAGGCACAAGCAAGCAGAGCTGGAAAGCAACGCCTTCCCGGGAGCCGCGGGCAGCGGGATACAATGTCCCACCGCCCCAATGAGGTGCTCCAGCGCCAGCCCGGCCCCCGCCCCGCCCCGCGCTCCGGCCCCATCCGTCACGGGCCGATGGGCGGGGCCGGCCGCCCGCAGGGAGGACTCTGCGCACTCCCATTGGCTGTGTTCTGCCGAGCGCCGTCCGTGGTTGGCTGCGGTGGCTGCCGCTCGCGGCGCGCGGGCGGTGGCGGCGGGCGGTGGCGGGCCGGAGGTCACTCTGCACGGGGGCGCAGCATGGCCGCAGCGGTGGTGCGCAGGGGATCTGCGGGCTGGTGGCGCTGGCACCGGCGGGTGATGGGTAAGGACCTGCCCCTTCTCTTGGCTCCAGTGGCCCCGCTCGGGCGGCCGGGCGGAGAAAGGCCGGGCCTCTCCTGGGGCGCGCAGCTGCCGCGCTGCCCTTGGCGGCCGCGGGCCCTCCGAGCCCTGTGCAGCTCCGGAGCCGCGTCCCTGTGCGGCATCCCGGTGACGGACCCCCCGGGCGGTCAGAGCTGGCACGGCACGCTATCGCTGCCTCCTTATTCGGGGCTTCACCGGAGCTTCTTGGCTTAATAAATGTTTTCAGTCATTTGCTTAAAATAGCGTGCCTGGAAATCATCAGAGCCCACAAATGCTTCCTGTGGCAGCAGTGACATGTCTGCGGTACCTGTTACCTAGGTTTGGGCTGTTCAGCCCTCTCGGCCGTCGCATCCGTTTATTTTCTTTAAACTGAAGGTAGATCCAGCGACACTTCTCCTGTGTCGGCTCTGCAGGCACTGGTTGGTTTATGGGCAGTGAAAGGAGTAAGCACTGCTTATGTCCTGTTGGTGCAAGCAGAGGAAGAATGTATTTGTAGAACTAGACCTAGACATTTTCCCTTTCCAGAGTGCTGAAAAATCACACAGCCATTCCTAAGTAATTTAATTGCTGAAGTAAATTACTAAAAATAAACATTCAGTAGTCTTTTCAGTAGTCTTTTCAGTGTCATTTTGATTGCCGTCTGTTGGTTGTGATGTCACTCTATGGTTAGGCTCCCAACACATAGGTGAAGGTTTTTAACTAGCAAAGTGGAAGAAATTGATTCTTGTAAATGGTACATGATTCTAAAATCTTGATGCTTAATGAAGTGGTACAGGAATTACTAAATTAAGTAGGTAACTTTAAAAACTTTGTAACTCCCCTTTAACCTTCACTTAAGCTAACAAATGGAAAACGTTTGACAATTTTGACATTATCTTTCAGTGCTCTTTTTGCTCCAGTCTCTCTTTTCCACTAATGCTTTTTTTTTTTGTAGTTGCAGTTCTGATGTTGTGATAAGTAATAGCTCAGGTGCAGCAGGCATGTTGGTCTTATGCTAGTAAAGTTAAATACAGGGGACCTGTTTGTGTTTAGTACCTTTTGTGATCCTGCAATTGAAAGCAATAGCTTTCAAGGATTATTGAGCTTTCTGTGCATGGTAACTGTCAGGTATTTATGTAAGAGCTTTGAAATCCACTGTCATGGTCAATTTCCAAATGATCATGTTTAATGTAGGGCAGATGGTGGGGATCTTTTTTCTTGGTAGTAAGCATAGGTGTCAAAAGCAACCCAACACTGGCCCTTAAAGTTGAAAAATACAGTTTGTCTTTGCCTGAGGACTTGAGCAAGAAACTGTAACTAAGGAGAAATTGACTCCCTCAAGAAACTTCCATAGAACAGAATTTAAGCTCTGGCTTAGTCAGTAGTGACTGTGCTGAAAGTACTCTTGACTCTGAGAAATGTTTATGGGATGAAGGTCTAAGCATTAAGCCTTCTTAACTGCTAAGCTCTATTGCTTAGTTATATGTCGCGGCTTCCCCATCTCTAATGCATTTACTAAGGTTGCTGTTCTTTTCTTTAGTTTTGATTAGTCTGACAGTTGGGTTTTGAGTAGTGATTTCATCATCTGTCCTGAGTGAAATGCCAGCCTAGTGAAGGAATTCTGCCAGCTCTGAGAGCTGTCCAACACCACAGCTTGGTTGACAGGCAGGCTGTCTTCCTTCTCTTACTGAATGCTCCTTGGTTACTTGGTCAGTTGCTCTTTGCAGCTGGTGCAGACCATGATGGTTTGTTTTTCTGTATGTTTGTACTAGAGATTGTTAAATTGTCTAGGAGGAAAATAAAGAGCTGAGGGCAGATTTGGGGAGCATCTTGGATGTGTATGCTTCTGTATTAGCCAGTTGGACAGAGACTAGTCTTGTGTTCTGCAGCTGGCAGGCACTGACAAAGGTGCTTCATGGAGAGGGCTTATATGACCTTACTTAAAAATATGTATTTGATGGATATGGAGAAATCCCTCCTGGGGTCTGCTGGGGGGTTGAAGAGAGGGTTAATGAATTATGGTGCCTGAGAATAGAAGATTTTCTGGTGAATGAAGATTCATCAGATGAGGGAGCTGTTCATCAAGGAAGACAGTACTGTGCTAGAGAACAAAAATGTCCTTACAAGTAGTTTTGTTGGAGTGGACGGACCCGTTCCATTAATAGTTAAATAGTACTTTTACTGGTTAAACAGTACTTTTGCTGATGCAGGAGCTCTGTTTGAACTGTTGAATGACTCTATGCTCTAGGGCAGAGAAGCATTGATTACTAAGCAAGGATTATGACAGAAGACCTGCTGCTCAGAAGTCCAGCACATTACTTAATTAAGGGATCAAGTGTACACTTGATATTCTTTTTAAATGAAAAGTACTTACTGTATGGTTTTCTCTGTAATGTATTAGCAAACATTTAATGGGGTATAGGTACAGATAAGAAAAATTATGTATAAGAAGACTGAGTGTTGCAAGATAGCATCTCTGGTTTTGATCCGCAGACCTTTACAGAGGCAAGAAAAAGCAAGTGGGATGTTTTCAATGTAAAGCTGGCCAAATTTAGAGTATTGTAATCTTCTTAAATTATTATTTTGGCAGAGTGCACTTCTCCAAATCATTGCATAACCTTTAAAAGTCAGTGACCCTGGGGCAATTTAAATTCCATTGGCAAAACTTCTAGACGCAGAAGGATTCTACCCATGTACAGCTGGCCTCTCTAAGTTCTATATTTCTTCATGTAGTTCCCTCTCAGGATCTAGTTTCAGTAGAGGTTTTATAAATTGCATAGAGAAGTCCGCACAAAACACAGAAGCTCACTCTGATCCTTTCTTTCAAAGTAGGAAGGAGAAAAGGGATGATGTCTTTTGTTGTGCTTGTACCAGCATTCAGAGGCTAAATCAGTGGGAAAAATCTTTCATTTAGTGGCTCATATTGAATTGTCATCATGTTTCCTTCTCCTTGTCAAGTGACTTCACATGTATTTTCTCATAAAGCCCCAAGCAAAACCAGCAACTTCAGTAGCTGAGCTTACTCTGGGCATCTTCGCATGATCCTGTTAAATCTCACATATTGGAAAATGGTGGTTTCACTGATCCAGAGAGATCAAGAATATTAATGTGAACTGCAACTGCTCTGATTAGGAAGCTTTTATGGGACAGGATTGTGTGGACTCTTACCCTTGTGCCATTTGGAGAATATGATTAAAAATAAATTTTATGAAGCCAAGAATTGAGCAATATAGTTGAAATTATATTTTGGGAGTTACGTGTTTCTCAGTCCTGTTCTTGGCCAGTTAGACTCAGAGTACAAGCACACTGGATTTTTTCCAGGTCTGCTGTCTGTGGTTCTACCCAGCTATTAGTCCCTTTTTGTTTGAATACAAAGAGATGTCCTCAGTTCTGCATATTATAGTGTTTGTGCAGTCAAGTATTTGCAGTGAAATCAGGGCAGCACTGGAGCTGGAATTCGTTCTTGAAACTGTAAGACTTGTTACTTTGGGTGGTAGTGAAAAATGAAATGTAAATATCTGAAATTATCTAAATATTCATCCTTCAGGTTAAAAAGAAAACTCCTTTCAGTATCTTTATATAAAGCTTGAAAAGACAAGTTTTAGGTCATTGACAGGCCAGGTATTCTAAAGACAGGATTGCAATCTGTGCATTTCTGAAGTTACTCTTCTAACCGTTGCATTTTGTTCAAGAAGAGGCATTTAATAGATTCATAAAGTCTTGCTGATTTTTTTTGTTAAATTGTTTTTAAGGTAAAATTCTTGTGAAATTGCAGATTAGGTAAAGTTTTTCTATTGTAGACTGACTTTTCCAAGCGAAAAAGCTGTATTTTATCTGTATTGACTGTAAGCCCTAAATTTGGTGAGAATGTCATAATTGGTTCTCCTCATCAATTGAGTTTTCATAGGCATGAGGATCTGCAAACACATATTCCCTGAAGAGAATAATGAAGAATCCTCTGGGAAAAGCCCAATTTCTTTGGAGTCAGTATAGCTGTAGCTGGTTTTGCTCACGATTAGCTTGATTTACAGATTAATTTGTATTGCTAGTTCTGTTCCCAGGGAAGGAGAATTAGTTGCACATGGTTATCAATGATTATTTTAAAAGTAGATTCTGTTGCTCCTACTTCTGATGTTCTGCCCTCTCTTAGAAGTTGAGTGTGGACTGGGCATTTTTCCAGCCATGTGATTGCAGCAGGTTACTGTGGATTTTATGGTTGAAGTAAAATGGGCTCAATACCCCAGGGACACTTTCAGCAAATGCTTATACAATTGATGGGATTAGTTAGCCTACATGATGTGGGTTTGCAGAATATCAGTCATCAGATGTTTGAATTACACAGTTATTTCAAAACTGAGTTTGCGCTACATATCAAATGCTAAAAAGTGCCAACATATTCTAGGTAGACATCACATTCTGTGAAATCACCTGTAGAGGTTCATCTCATGGGAAAACATGAAAGTTCTTATCTTTTAAAACATCCTCTTTTTGGCAAATCCCCACTGTCTTAAGTAGTCATTAAAAATGTGCCATGCATCTAAATGTAGTTGGCTCAAATTTAATTGAAATAATCTCTATTAGATCTGTGAACTAATTTAATCAGTCCTCTAAACCACTTTTCATGTGTTTGAGTACCTGGAGATCTGAAGATTTTTCAAAGCTGTTAATAAAATTATTTAATTTTGATGTGTCTTATATGACACTGGGCTGTGAAAAGTTAGACCAAAATAAAGTCAGAAACTGACTCAGGAATTGGAGTACTTCTTGAACAGGTCCCAATACCCATGGATTTGAACATGTTTTAGCACATAACAGAAGGTGATCTCTGATTCATTAACTGAGACCAAAAAAAAATCAACAGAGACAGACGGAGAAATAATAGAATACAATGACACAAAACTTAATAGTACTGGTCAGCAAGTTGTCTTGTGTCACAGCTTAACTTTAGCCACACCTTTCTGGTGGTACTGCAAAATGACAATTCTTAAGGGAGGCCTTATACTAGAAGAATGTGTTGATTTCATGGGTATATACCTTGTGAAGAGCTGCCTTAGAGGCACAATAAAAGTGCATGCTGGCAATAGGCATGTCACTGCCATCTAATTACCAGCTGAAGTCTTAAGATGTGATGACAGTCATGAAAAGTCATCAAAGCAAAGCAGTCTTATGTGACATTTTAGAGGAAAAGCAGACAGCTTGCAGAGAGAGAATGAAAGTAGCATGGGCAAAATGTCCTTCTCCATTCCCAACATGAAGATCAAGGCAAAATTTTGTCTGTTGAGGCAGGTGACCAGGTTCTGAAGCAGCTGAGATCTCAGATGTGATGGATGAATCAGTGAGATTTAAGCAGATCATGGATGAGTCTTTTAGGCTGTTGTGAGTGACACGCATCACTGCTGGTGTCAGCAATGATAGCAGAAAAAGGTATCAAAAAAGTTTTCTGAAAATGGTCAGTTTGAGGTGATGATTAGATGTCTGTGAGATAGTGTGTGAAAAGATCACGATAAAAGTGAGGAGTCTACAAGAATGAGCCTAGATATGGTAGTCAGAATTATTTTTCTGATAAGGTTACTTGGAATCCACAGAAACAAAGAAAACCAAGGTTTGTAAGCAAGGCTTCCAAAAGCCTTAAATCTTCAAAGCTGGCTTAGGTTGCTCATGGTGTGCTAAGGTTGCTAGAAGGATGGAGGTTCCACAACTTCTCTGCATCACCTGTTACAGTGCAGAACCTTTATTTCCACATCAGGGATGCTTTTCTTATTTCCAGCCAGAATTTTCCTTCCTGCAGCTTTGGCCATTGCCCCATATCCTATTGTAGCGCACATCTGTGAAGAGTTCGGTTTCATTTGCTCTGTAACTCTTCTTTCCTCTCACTCCATAGGTAGACCACGGCCTTTGCTTGTCCCAAGCTCAGCAAAGACAGTTCTCATAGCCTCTGCTCATAGGCAGTGTTCTCCTGCTCCTTGGTCATATTACTTGACATTTGCTGGGCTGTCTGCAGTTTGATCACATCTCTTGTGTGTTTGCTGTGTAGAAGAATGGTTTCTCCTGGGTCTACTCTTGGTAATGCAGTGCAGAATGTCATTAACCTTTTGCTGCAAGGATGCACTACTGAATTATGCTCAACTTCCAGTTGATGGGAAGCCACAGGTTCTGCAGAGCTGCCAGTATGTCTAGCCAGTCAGCAGCCTGCAGTGACATCCCCTGCCCCAAGTACAAGACATATTTGTCTTTGTTGAACTGTTTGAGGCATATTTCTCCAGTCTTTCTGAATGGTAGCTTTGCCCTGCCATTTTTCAGACATTCCCCCCAGTTTGGTGTCACACATGATGTTGCTGAGGGTGCTTTATATTTAATCATCAATCATTGATGAAACTTTTAAACAGCTTCAGTATTGACACATTAGGAACATCATGGGTAACTAGACTATTGCTAGTCTTTGAACTACCGACCACTGTTACTCAAGCCAAACACTCCAGACAGTATTTCTTCCTTCAGGCAGTTTTGCAGTCCAGTCCAGTCCATACTTTCCTCATTTGGCTACTGGGATACGAGAGGAGGCTGTTCTGAAAGCTTTACTGAAGTCAAAGTAAATAAGATCTACTGGTATTAAGGGCTAGAGAAAGAAAGATGCTTAAAACCAGGGCTTGAAGCTCATCAGGAAGTGGGAAGCTTTGAGCCAACTAAAGGAGCAATTTTAGATTAGTGCAAGTGAGAGACTGGGGAAGACTGACTCATAGAAACAATAGGAAGACTCCAAGATGATTGTTATGGCTGATGATGCTGGTTTAGGCTCTTTGTTAATTTGTTCCCTGATTTTGACATGTAGCACTTCTTTAAAAAGCAATGGGCTCTTTTCCTGACTTATCTCAGTTTTCACTAAGCATTTTCCCAGTGCACATTTATTTTGAATTCTGCGACTTCTCTAGCCATGTAATTGCTGCAGGCATCTGTGGAAACTGTCTCAGACCAAAGTTCTCTCAACAAACCTGATTTATTAAATGTGGCACTTCCAAAACAGTGCTGCAGATGAAAGAGCATGACCATTCCTGGCTGAGAAGGAGCTTAAAGTCAGAAAGACTTTAAAATGATTAATCAAGTGTTATTGGCCTAGAGAGGATTCTTTGCTAAGCATTGAGACCTCTTAGAGTCTTGATCCAGCTTAGGCACATTTTCTGTATGTGCACTTTAGAGCTACAGTATTTCTGTAGTTAGCCTTGTTTCTGTCTGCTTAGTTGACACATACTTCAGTGTTTATTCTGCATAACTTTTTCCTTTGCCGTAAAGGAGAAAGTGTTTTATGTAATTGGCAAAGAAATCTAGTCACTGTCAAATTGTGCTGCCTTTGGATTAGGAGTGTTTAGAGTGATGAGATAGTGACTGCAGTGAATGAATGCCTGCAATGCTGCTCCTGTCCAGAATTTGATGCTCACTAACTACTGGAAAAAGGTAACTAAGTGAAACTGTCGTGTTTTCCACAGCTTGTAGGTTAGGCTTTATAGTTCTGTCTTGGCAGTATGGTAAATAGAATACAGAGATTATCCCTGCAAAGACTTAATACTATATTTTGTTCTAGTTTTCAGTATTTCAGCTGTGGTTGCATGGCTTAAAGGATTTGCCATGATTTCCTATGGAGACTTTCATCTTTAGGTTAGTGGCTTGTATCTGATTGCAGGATCAGAAGTATCTGTGAGGGGCTCCATCAAGTAAAGTGGCAACCTCTGTCCATTTCTAGAGAACATGTGCTATATCCCATGGCTGCAAGCAAAGTTGCAAATAAAAGAGTCTGTAAAATATATATCAAATTGGACTTTGCATATCCAGTTGAGAATTTAGACACATAATAAAACATGGACAATGCTGCATGTTTTAAGTGTACATTTGAGCTCTTCTCAGATTTTAAAGTACTGTATTTTTTTGAAATGCCCACATTTTCCTAATTACAATAATTTTCTTTGATATGCAGAAAAATCATTGTGGGATGGTATTTGTGGCCCAATGTGCGCTATAATTTAAGGTTTAAATTATGTAAAATAGGATTCATATTTGCACTGTTTTTAAGCATAAAGCTGTTAAAATAGTTGAAAACAGATTACATGGTAGTTTTTATTATGTCATTGTTGTACATTAATCTAAAATACAAATATATTGATCTTTATTGTTTTGAAATCAGTGTGTTCTAGGACTATGGCTTCCAAAACCCCAGTTGGATTCATTGGGCTGGGTAACATGGGAAATCCAATGGCAAAAAACCTGGTAAAACATGGATATCCAGTTATTGTGTATGATGTCTTCCCAGAAGCTTGCAAAGAATTTCAAGACTTGGGTGCTCAGGTATAGTAATAAACTAACTTTATTCCTGCAATAATTGTGTGTGTTGAATGGTTCCTGCATGCAATGCAACTAAATCACCTGGGATTTTTTCTTGGTTAAGATCACAATCAGAACTGAAACAACACAGTGAATACAATCTGAATCTGTGAGGTTTCAGTTAGAGGAAAGGTATGATTCTATCCCAAGTAATTTTCCTGTTGTTAGCCAGAATTGCTACCTTGTCAGACTTCTCTAGCTGTCTTTTTTCCCCCCACTTTTTATGAGAGTAGGTTGATGGCCTGTTCTTTCACCTCCTGCTTTCTCTTGCTTCCTTCTCCCCCAGGTCTAGATGGCCAGTGGGCTGCTTTTCATCTGGTTCCTACTTTGACCTTTTCAGGTTAAATGACCCTAGTTAAAAATTCCTGCTGGCATAGCTGTAAGGGTTATAGGGACATATGAGCTTTCCTGCTGCTTCAAGGTGTAGTCCTCAGGGGTAGGGGGAAAATCTAATTATTTAAGTGCTTATTCTATTGGAGGTGAGGAAGGATATGGTGAGAGAAGAGGAAGGAATGAAAAGGAAAAAGGAGGGAAGGAAATTGATTACATTAGGGAGCTTTACCTTCCTGCAATATACCCTGCAAAATCTTGGCCCTGGTCCAGCCAGTCCTATTGCTTTTCTTAGTGTGTTAATACCCTCAGAACCCCATTCTCTCAGGTGGTTGTGTCATTTCTAGGTGTCTGTAACACATCTGAATAGTTTTGACATACTTCAAAGCTGTCACAATTTAGACAGTTGTGGGCAGATGAATACGTGCTTGAAACACAGAAAAAAGGAGTGCAGTGCAAAAATAAACCTCTCATGTAACAGTGTAGAGGATAGAAGGGAATTTTCCAGCAGTGGCAAGGAAATTGTAGGTAGATCTAGATAGAGGAACTGTGTGCCTTGAAAGTCTAAACTGTTAAAGCTAATTGCAGCTGGTTTAAATAATGAGGTAACATCAAGATTCCTAAAAGATAAAATGATACCACACACCTGTTAGTAATTAATTGCAGCTCCCCTTGAGTAATTACAGAATCTTGGCCTTAAGTGGGAAAGTAAGCTTTTCACCTCTTTTCCTAGCTCCTGTTCTGATTTTGTTAAAGCAGCCAAGACCTGCAGGCATGAACCAGACCTGTCTTGAGTAAGACTGGGCAAATGGAAGAGACTGTTTTGAACTATTGGTTGTATATTTAATTTGTGGTTTGCAGTGGGATCTCTTTTTTGTGGCTGCCCATGTTGATAGCGTTTTGCCTTTGTAATAGAATCCTTGGCATTCACTGCAAGACTTAACATGTGATAATAAAGGTGAACTGTAATGCCTTTAAAAATAAAGTCTGAAGTATGTTTTAAGATCATAAATCACTAAGAGAATACATGGGTAGGCTTAAATACAAATAAAACACACTTAAAGAAAATATGTGAA
>WAAE01007795.1:0-11568 GCA_013400495.1 Nicator chloris
CCGGGTGTTCCCCTCACCTGAAAGCAATACAACAGCAAATAAACATTCTCCCCTTCAATTTAACCCCCAACAAGAACAGAAATTGAGGGGTTTTCCTCAAATTAAAACTCTCAAATGATGTGGAAAGGGAGATTTTTTACCTCAATTCAAACCCTTTAATAGGAGCAACAACAGCGCCTTCCCCCCACTTTAAACCTTAGGATGTTGAAAATAGGGGGGGTTACCCTGAATTCAAACCCCTAATACAACAAAAATATTTTCCCCCTTCCATTTAAAATAGAACACAGGGATTCCCTGATAACTGATACCCTGAACACCCTGGAAAAGGCAAGTCTTCCTTCAATCAATACCCTTAAAAATCACGGGTGAAGGGGGACTGCCCCCAGTTTAAACACAGACAATAACAGAAGAGGAATTTCTTCCCTCAATTTGAATTCCTTTTGTCCTCATAACCCCCATTTCTTTCTGGGGACACCAGGGAGGGATTGGTAAGATGAAATTGGAAAGGAGAAAAGTCCCCTCTACAAAAAAGCCCCCCCACTAGCTCAGTTACTGCTGCTGCCAAGCACAAAGGTTTGTCCCTCGGCACCTCCTTTAAGCAATGCTTCACATCCAAGTGCTTCCCCAGACCCAACGGGATGTTCTCACCATCATTCCACGGGACACCCCCAAGAAGCACACCACAAAACCCTCTCTTCCAGCAGCACCATACCAGAGTGAGCTGAGGCAAACCCCTCCTAAAGCAGCCCCCGGCAGGCCCTGCCCACTCCTCACCGCTCACAGCTGGGGCTGCCCTGAGCCCTCATCATCCTCACCGCTCACACCTGGGGCTGCTGTCTCTTCGAGTGTGAGGGCAGGGGCAGAAGGGACTTGCTGCTCGTTCCCTGGACAGCTCTTTGTCTGCACCTGACACTCTGGGGCACTGCGCTTTCCTTTCTATGGATGAAGACCCTTCTTCTCCTGCAGATGCCCAAGGCTGAAATTGGGATTCCACCTCCAAAATTCCANGTTTTGCCTTTGGAATCATTACTAACTTGTCTTTCTGTGGAAGCGTTTCAAACATTCATTGAGAGTTCAGGAGCTGGATTGGCTTGTTTATGACTTAGCTGACAAGGCCAGGCTAAACCCAAACACCTAGAATTACAGGGAAATATGGATCCAGTTTATAAATACTCCCCTTCCCTGCAACTCAGTCCTTTACCTCACATCCCAGGAGCGGATTTACTCCTGGGAGTAAATCCTTTCTTCCCAACAGCACCTCTCCAGCACAAATCCCACTTGTCAGACACAAACCAAACAGAAATCTACTACAGATGTTGGCTTGGAAAGTAATATTCTTAATACATTTGGCTACCCAATTAAAACATATACATGCATTGGTGGTCACTGAGGAAAAGCTTTTCACTGGAGAAAATAGCCATTTTGGTAGCACACTTTGATACACCTTCAGAAAAAACAGAATTAGCATCAAATCCTAAGACCCCTGCTGAGGAACCCAGCCCTCCTTGGGACGCCCAACGCAGCAGACATCAAAAAGGGAGGGAAAAAGCCAAGCTTGGAGTGGAAAAAGAGAACAGAAATACATCAGCCTTTAAAAAACTTTCACACAGCAGTAGTGAGAAACAGTGACATTTATTGTTTCCTTGCTTTTTGTGATAACATAAATATGAAGTAGAAACATATTAAACATGAGGCAGAGCTAGGATTTTACAGGTCTTTATTTTGGCAGTCTGGATGACAAGTGTCTTTTCCTGCACTTACACCCAGCCCGGTTTAAATCCATCCCTAGCCCAACTCTTCCTCACCTCCCATTTCCCACCACTCTGCTCAGGGCTTTGCACCTCATGCTCTTTCCTCCCGCAGCAGCATCGCACTGGAACGCAGCGAGGTTTTGGTTGGCACTCACGTTCTCTCCAAGCTGATCTTACCAGGAACTCTTCTGCTGTTCACTGCACCAGCCATGACAACATTTGCTCACAAAAATAAATCTTTTCCTCAATGTACTGCAGGTGCAAGGGAACAAGTGCTGCACAGCAGTATTTTTCAGCCTAAGGACAAATAAATACTTTCTAAGGTTTGGATCCTGTTTCAGTGTACCACAACCAAATCAATCTGCTTTGGCTCTGAAAACATCAGCAACACAAAACTCAGCTGCCAGCATAAGGCACCTCGCTGTTCCTACCCACCCTGTCCCTCACACCCTGCTTTGTCGTGTCCTGCACTACCACGCGACAGACTGCCGGGAGCGAGACTCGCCCCCGAGAACCGTCACATCGATACCCGTGAACATTTCGACTCCAGTGTGAATGTTGTAGGAATTTTGGCTCACTGATTTTGGCTCACTGACACACACACAAGAAGGCACGGGTCACAAGGGCCCTGCTTGCAGAACTCCTGATCCAAACCCATACCTTTCCTGCCCAGTACTAAGGGAAATCTGGAAGAGGATTAATAAACTTTGCTGAGAGCAGTCATCACCCCAAGCCTTCAGGCTTGGCAAGATTTTGTAGTGAATGGACACAAATTCAATCCCTAAATCTAAATCTCTGACAAGTCTTGTTAGAAAGACATCAGACAGTCACCCAGAGCACAGAATTAAAGGACTGGACAAGGAGTAACAGAAGCTTCTCCCGGAATGGCACACGTTCCTTTTTTCCCTCACCGGTCTGGGACTGTAGGACTCAATCTTTGCCACCAAGAAACAAGAGTGTTGTTGTTAACACTTAAACCTCCCAAATGTTGTTATTTCTCAGAGAACAGGGCCAGTGCTGAGTTACTCCCATGTGCCTGCACTGCTTTGAGGAGGAGCAAGACTTCTGTTTTGACTTCTGGGGATGTCCCACTTCTGTCTGGAAAAATTTCAAGATAATAAAAAGTCATTTCCCTTCTCTCTCTCTGACCCACAACCAAAGCAGCCATGTAGAACGACACGGGGTATTTACAGCAGGGATGATTCACTTGGAAAAAACCCCAAGTCCTGTATGTAATATTCCCCATTATGTTGCCTTGTAGTTGGTAATAAATGAAAAATCCTAGTGAATGCCTTTGCATTCCTAACACCTAATAGGATGAGTTACTGCAGTCAGGAATTCTCATTCCAGAATTACTCCTTATATACAGAAACACAGTAATAATATTTAAAACATGTAGAGGGAGAAGTAGGATTAATAAATTAATGGTTTCTGTGTAGAAGTCCAACAGAAGCACAGTCAGTGTGCAGAGGCCTTTGTTGATAATGGGAGTCTCCTGGAAAACAGAGACTGCTTGGTCTTTTCTCATGCTGTCCTTTCAGACACGATGCTCTTTATATTAAAGCATGGCACAAATGAATTTAATGTTCTTTGATGTCAGTCTTTTCCTAGTTTCTCTCTCATTTAGGGACTATGTTGTTCTTCTGTTTATGTATGCTTTTACAGTCTCAGAATTCCGTGACTTGTTTTCCATCCTTGTGTTCAGGCCAGCTGTAAAGTTGAAGTTTAGCTCTGAAACTCCTATTAGTTTTCCTTTACCAGGCTTTTCTGCCAAGGTCATTCCTGTATGATTTTATCTTGACAAATGTTTTAGAAAGTTGAGTTTCTTGAGAACTGTTTCATCCTGACTTTTTCAGTGCTGCCATGATCCTTTGGACACCCTAACTCCTCATCCAATTCAGGGGACACAGACTTAGCCCTGGGCTGGGAAACAAGACAACAAACATTTAAAAATTGTCCCTGCCTTGAGGGTGTTCAGGCCTGGGAGAAAGCTCTTCCCACCACCCTCTTTGCCTCCTCCCAGTCCGAGTAACTCTGGAAATGTGCATCCAAACCCAAGTCAGGCAGAGTGGGGTGTGTTCTGTGCACCAAAAACCAGCAGCCTGAAGATGCTCTGGATTACAGTTCACAGCCTTGGTGAACCCTGCAGAGTAAAGCCAAGTGGTTTCTCCTTCTCTGAGGGAGGAAAACGCATAACATTGACAGATGTCCCAGCTGACCTGGCCCTCGTGGGCAGCTGTGTTGCAGGATAATCCATTGGGTCTTGCTCTGCTACTGTGTAAAATACCACAAACCCTGTTGTTCTGCAGTTCAAAAGCTTCTTTTAGGTCAGCAGAAAGGTCTCTGGTTGGGACAATTCACTGAATTCACTGGAATATCCCAAAAGCTGTTTCCAAGTACATAAAAACCTACACCTACTAAAAGGTGCCAAGCACAATGGAGTTAAAGGCGCTTTGGGCACGGGTTCCCTGAACTGCAAGGAAATGATCCCAAGTCTGGCTCTGGGCTGCTCCCCCCTGCACCCTGTGTTCTCCACACCATCCACGCTGCCTGGGAAGACCAGGGGTTTTGGAGCACCTCTGGGATCCCCCAGCCTGCTTGCCAGTGAGCAGTGATGCTGTCAGTGCCTGCAGCCCTCAGGCCAATTTGTCAGTGGGTGGTTCCTGGTGTGGCACTTGGGGATACGGGTAAGGGGTGGCCCTGGCAGTGCTGGGGTAGCCCTGATGGTCTCAAAGGGCTTTTCCAGACTCAGGTCCCTCCTATGGGACACCCAGTGACGGACCCAGCAGCACAGACAGGCACGGGAAGCTGTTACACACAGATTGAACTGCCACAAGCCAGAGAAGTCCAAGGCATCCTTGAGAGAGTGCAGAGAGCAGGAAAAAAAAAGACACAGTTATGCCATTTATCCTGCTCTGTGGTTTGCAAGTGGGGTGTGAATACCATTTTGTTCTGATCTTGACAGATCCAAGGAAAATAATCACTGAGCTGGCAAAGTGAGGATGCCACTCTCCTGATACTCCTGGCCCAGGAGGTTTCTGTGGGAATCAATTATTTGTGCAGTTCAGAAGCTGCACATCCCTAAACCAATCCTTTGGGAGCATGAAGCTTCCCATAGGCATTTTGTACTTCAATGTGTATTTTCATCACACTGTGACAGTTTAAATCGGAATGAGGTGACTTGGTGACAGCACAGCATTAGCTCAGATACATCAAGAGACTCGCCAGGCAACACTTACTCTCCACGGATGACCCATCAGATGAGCTAGCCCTCACGATGGTGCTGCACGTCTCACTGGCGCGGTGAATGAAGCCCAATAGCCATTGTGAAAATTTGAAGAGTAAGGTGAAAACCGTTTTTTTTGTTATCCTGCTCTCTCACGGCTGTGGCCACGGGGAGAGCAGCTCCAACATGTGCAAACACACACTGCACACAAGCAAGAACCAAAACTCCCTAAGAACCATCAGTACAAGACCAGAGATACAATCAGGACTCACAGCTGGAGCTCCTCAGAAACAGGGGGACATCGCCTCCGACCCAGGGCAGGTACCATACTGTATTTTGAACTCTAGTGCGCAGTAAAACGCTGCTTATGATACAGATACGGCATTTTGTGACCTCCAGGAGCACCGAGAGACTACCGAGGGGCTGCACGGCACAGGCAGCTTCCCCTGGGACCGCTTCCTCCTCTCCGTTTGAGCCCGCCCTACTGCAGAGACCGCGGCGGTGCAAAGGCGACACCGGCGCGCTGGCGCCAGGCTGAGCCTGACGGCTCCGACAGCGAGCCCGGCGCGGACTACAAGTACCATGAGCCTCCGTGCCCAGGGGCTGTGGGTCCCGTGAAAGCCCGCGCGGAGCCGCACTACAGGTCCCACAATGCCTCGTGCCGCCCGGTGTCTCCGCTCGGGTCTCGATTTAAATCCAGGCAGTGAGGAAAATGGCGGTGCGGGGTTGAGTGTAGGGGAGACGGAGACGTAGCTGAGCTTTGGCTCATTTCCCTGGTGAGTGGGGTTTGGAGGGAGGGAATGAGTAACGACTGGAGAGAGGGCAGTTCCAGTTCGCGTTCCCCTGCTTCTGGTGCTGGGATGGCATTGGGATGGCGGAGGGAGCGCTGCCCCTTGCCGGGGAAGGGAGAAGCTTGGGGGTGGCCCTGAGGGGCGGCTCTTTTCTGTTTCTCGCCCCCCTCCTCAATATGAACGTGGCTCCCTGAGGGGAGGAGGAAGGGGAACGTAGATGGGTTGTCTGTGTGAGGAGTATTCCCAGGATATTGGGAATGAGGGGATTCCCCAGGCAATGTGTGGCAGCCTTTACCTCTTTCTAGCTGTTGTAACTTTACTGGTGGCTGAGTTTTGAAGGGGCATTCCTGGGGCAGTGGCGGAGAATCGATGCGTGGACTGAAGGCTTCCCGTATCGCTGTGTGTTGCATATCTAAGTATGGTGATTTTGGGTGGAGGTTCCTCGTAGAATACAAAGAGACTTGAGGTCGCTGTGGATTTGGCTTTAGAATCGTCTGACCCACGGTTTCTCAGTCTGAGCAGAGGCGGGGTGTGGGTGAAATACCTCGGTTAGAATGGCCCTCTGTGCCATTCATCTGGGTTTATCTGGTACCGAGGCGGTTCCAAAGACCTTGATACCCGCATTCTCCTGGTCATCCTGTAGCCTCGGTAAGTTTTAGAGCTGACTTCTCCTGTCTCCTTATCTCTGGTAATAAGAAAAGGGATGAAAAATACTGCAACTGAAAGGTTAATTTCCATGCCTCTTATCAATTTCTGCTTGGTAGCTGCAATCAAACTATATTGTTGAGGGATGGAGATGAGATTTCCACCCCCCCCCCCCCCCCCCGCCCCGAGGTCGCATGCCACTTTAGGTGTTAGTGTTTCTGGGATATAAATAGGGTGATTATGAGTTAGAATGTAGCGTGAGGTTGAGATAATTCCCACAATTCTCTTTCTTTGGTTCTAAAGTTGGTTCTGTTTGTGGCTTCTGCTCCTACTCCTAAGCACGGTCAAGTTTTCCTTTAAAAGCGAAGCTTCTCAATTTGTCAGCTCATTTTAAGACTCATTTGAATCCTCAGTATCTTCTTCTTCTTTTAGATAGAAGTTAACAGAAAATAGTATGTTGGATTCTAACTGGAGTAACAACACAAAACAAAAGGAAATCTGAAAGTGTGAGGGATGGCAATATCTAGTATATGGTATCTGTGATACAGTTAAAATGGATTCTTACAATAAGCTTAAAATTCTGTCATCACTATTGTAAAAGTAAATATTTTCTCATGAAATATTTCCATCTTAAAATGTTCTGCTTCACATGAAACAAAGTTGTATGTTTTGAATATAAAATACAGCTTCATAGAAACAAATAGTATATGAACAAAAACCAGAGAATAAAAGCTTGGGCTTAGAGGAAACAGACAAAATTGGGTGCTTTTGGGGGGGGGGGGGGGGTTGGGCTTTTTGTTTTGTTTCAGTTTTGTTACTTTTGTTTTTTAAACAAGATTGTGCATTACAGCACGCAGTAGTTATATTTACTGCTAACTGCTGTTAGAATGGGCTGTTCAACTGACTTGTAAAGAATTTCCTTCAACTCTGTTACTACTACTGTGTTGTTTTTTGTTTATTTTTTAACTAATACCAGTGGATCTGGTGGATTCACTGCTGACATATGAAGATACAGGCTGTGGGATACGGGAAGTGATAGACAAAATAAACCTAGCATTCAGCCTCACTTTAAGTACACCTCCTGATTACAGTGTGTTGTTGCCCGTCTGATTTTATTTGGAATATGGCTTTTATGCATTTTGGGTTCGCCTGTTGGCTTTGTGTTTCTTTTAACTGTTCATTTGAGGCCCTTGTTCATCCTGGCTTTGTATTTATCAACTTGGAAGTTTTGCATTGCCTAGTTACCAATTTTCTTCGGGTTTTTGTTTGTTTGCTTGCTTGGTTTTGATTTTGGTGTGGGTTTTTTTGGTTGTTTTGTGGTGGGTTTTTTTGGTTTTGGGTTTTGTTTTTTTTGGGTTTCGTTTTTTTTTTTTGTTGCATTGTATTAGTGATGTATACCCTAACGTATAGCTGAGACAAAACGCAGATTACAAAGAAGCAAATCTATTTTACAATGGAACCTTATATTTTGATCACAATTTTTAAATTAATCACAAGAAATCACAATAAAAAAACCTTCAAGATTAATCTTTGCAGTACAGTTTCATAGAAAAGGGGGGAGGGGTGTTTTTATTTTTCAAGAACTCTGGGAAAGAAAAGGTGTCTTGATTATATTTGCCTGCAAAATTAAACCATTTGTAGCATGTGAAAAGGTATTGGATACTACGGTCTCACACGACAGGCTGCTTCAGCTCCTGCATTTAAATGAGTCTCTTGAGAAGGTGATCTTAAACGACTGTACGATACAGCATCTTCTACATTTCATGTCCAAGCTTTTTGAGTATTTAGAAATATCTTAAATATTCTTCTGACTTGTTTTAATAATTAAAAAAATGGAGGAGAATGGGAGGGGAGGAATAGTACCCTTTATGCCAAGGATATAAGAAGGTGGTGAAGAATATCTAACCTAAATGCTGGGGCAGCCTGCCTATGTAGTTTTTTTCTTTTGTTTTTCCCCCTTCCCGGGCCCCCCCCTGCCCTGCCTCCCTCCCGGCTAGGTCTATTGATGTTTCTAGATGCAGTGTATTAGGAAAGAGGCAATTGTAAAAGAATTTATCTGCTACTGATTTAAATCTGCTGTGGAATGTATTTCCACTCACTCTGATTTTTGTATGCTGCATTTAGTTGAGTGAAGGCAAATCAAATTATCTTGTGCATCATATAAATGGGAGGTATATTTCAGATGTATCCTGCTACTTTAGTAAGACTTAATTGGTGACTTTTTAAATTTACAGTTATCAATAAACTGATTTTTGAAAAGTGAAACAAAATTACCTTGCCTTCAGTCTCATGAAGGACTTTCAGTCTTTTGTGTGCAATGTGTCTAATAACAGAATGCCCTGCCTCACTGGAACATCCCAAAGTGATTGAACAGGTAATGAAACAGGGATTGGGTTGGGTGACTTTTGTTGCCATATCTTTTAATGGAAGGGTTAAATAAAAGACAGAACTCAACAATTTACTTGCAAAAAACGCAGTGAAATGCGTGTTCTCTCCAGTGTTTTGGGGAATGTTCAGAACAGTCAGTTAGGAGGAGAGTTCTCTGTTCATTCTGTGTGAGTCCAAAGAACAAAATAAATCTAAATCAAGGGTAGCATTCCTCTGGTTTTGCTTTGTGCACTTTGTAATTCTAACACTTTGCCAATTGTATATTAACATCTTAATATCGCTGGTTTTTTTCATCATACAGAAAAATGTAAACTGTGCTACTTGCTTTTTGCTGCTATGCATGTCTGAGGGGGTAGCAGCTGATATAGTCTGTGTGGATAAACTTTTTCTAAAACCTTTTAGACAGATATTAGGAGCATACATGTGTGTGTGTGCACATGAACCACCAGTATACGGAAATGCTAATTTTTTTTTTTATTTTATGGAAGAACTAGTAAAGGTTCAAAAATTAATTTCTTGTATTAATACTGACAACTTTAAAATGGTTTTCTATTTTTGGCAGCTTACATCTTAAGGAGATGATTTCAAACAAAAATTTGCAATTTCTTTGCCAGTGATTTGGATAGGCTTTTCAGACATCTTCCCCTATAATAATTTTTCTTTCCCCATAAAGGCTAGGCTAGAGAGGTTAGGTAGAAATAGGGAATTATGACTTGGTTTGGAGTTCTTTTTGTGCTCGGTCCATCGTTGCTGCTGCAATGAACTAAAGCAGACATAGCAGCATCTTTTGTTATAGTACCCTTCTGGTTTTATCTTCTGTGGCAGCCTTTTGATGTTCAGAGTAGAGATTTCTGGCTCAATGGGCAGGATCTCAGTCAGCATATTGCTTAAAATTCTTAGGTAGTAATTGAAAGAATCCCCTCCTACTCAGAATTTCAAGTATTTATCCAGTCATAGATTCAAAGATAGCGCTAATGGCAACAAAACCGTTCACTTGATTAAAATAGAACAAAGCCAACATCTCCTGTTAACCTAGAATGTGCATTTGTTCCTCCCTTTAAAAGGAAGGCAGTTTCTCTAATCAGTACACGGAAAACTGAAAAAAAGAAAACATCTTCCCTGGCTGAAGTACCTTTCAAAGACTTTTGTATTACAACCGTAGGTTTTCTGTTGAACCCCCTAATCTTTGGTGATGTATGTTCGAGGCTGATGAATAAGGCTTGTAGAGGTGAGGTATAGAACTAGTGCTAGCAAAGTTGCCAGACTTATATTGGCTGTGTGAGAGACAATAAGGTGGTAACAGGGATGATGAGTGGGATTCAGGAACAGTGGAAAATGAGTGCAAATTTGAGGAAGTTGAAGGAGAGCCATCACTCAATCACTTGATAGGAACAGAATAGCTTGCGTTGTCATCCACTGTAATTTCTGTTCAAATGTACTGCTAAAGGGTAGCTTTATCAACTGCTTTGTCTTCTCTTGCCCATCTATCTCTGTAGCTGAATCTCAAGTGACTTCTATCAAGATTAATACACAGTATGATAATATTTCAGATTGGCCAAGCAATGCTTTTGATATATGAGCAAAATGTTTTCTTTCCCCCTTATCTTAGCTCTGCTTTATAGCAATGAAACTTTTGCTTTAAACTAAAGAGTCTGTCTAGGCAGAAGTGGAAGGTTGCTTGAGCAGTATATTTGAGAGAGCTTTTTAAAAAGCTCTTTAAAAACAGTGGAAATTTCCAGCCTTCACAAAAGACAAAGGAAAAAGAAACCAACAAACCAACAAAAAAAAAGAAAAAAAAATCAAAAAGCTTTTAGGGTCTTGTTTAATAAATGCTTTGCAAGAAGAGAAATATGAAAAGGAACCGCAGACGTTCTGGATGTCAGCCTGAGAAATTTTCCGCTGTTTCCTTTAATAACATGCAGGCATGCTTTTATTGCTGGAATTTCAGTTAGGAATCCTTTTCTGACTGAAACTTCAAGCTATTTGGTGAACAAGTGCTTGCTGAAAAACAATTGTCAAGAAATAAATTCTCATATGCAAGACTGCATAAACCACTCTCATGCTGGGTATCAACTACTGATTATATTGCTTCAGTTGCTTGTTTTAGTATGTTAACTGTTCCTATTTCTACGTGATCACTGCTAGGTGACAATACATCTTCTCTTGCTTCTGATGGTGGTTCTAGACCAACATTTCCAGTAGGGACTGTATGCTGCTAAGCTAGAAATCTTAATTATCCTATCTTTAATATACAAAGGAAGAAAGACATTAGGAAACACGTCTTTTGTAGAAGAGTTAAACTTGAAGACAATTTAATGGTTATTTTTAAAATTATCATAGTTTCAGATGCCATGGTGAAAATCGAACTGAAGGGATCTGCAGGTTCAGTCTCGTTTGTCTACCTTAAAACTTTTTTGTGTAAGTTGCTCCTATTTACTAAAAGCTACCTGACCTTTCTCAAAGGTGTAGAGGACTCTGTACTTGAAATGTGTCTGTCTTTCTGTCACTACAGATATTTATTGTTGACTTAAGCTGTTTTGGGGTAGGGCCTAAAGAATTCTTCACGTATTCGGTTGAGGTTTCTGTTTTCTTAAATGACAGGGTGGGAGCTAAGCTACTGTATTGTGTAAAAAGTAAGCAACATCACAACAAACTCTTGTCTTTCTAGTATTAATTGAAAATATAAAACCAGAACCCTTCAAAGGCACGTTAATGGAATTTTGTCTTTTTAAGACAGCATAGTACTCTCAAGCCAAGTCAGGGCCAT
>WAAE01007796.1:0-11076 GCA_013400495.1 Nicator chloris
AGGTCAGATGCCAGGAATGGTCTCGATGAGATGGAAATTAATTTGCACAGAGCCCACTGGAGCAGAATACCCTTTACAACTCCTGCTGAAGACCAGTAATCAGCACAGTTAAATTTAAATTAACTATCCCAGTTAAATTTAAATTAACTATCCCAGTTAAAAGCCAGTATTAGAAAATCTCTTCTTAGTTCACCTTGATAACAAGATGTTCAAAAATGTTTGGTCTTATAACTCTTATTTCATAAGCATTCACATAGGTTTAAAATTCACAATTTTACAAGATTTATGTTGTTTCATACTTGTGCTTGGGACACACTATCTTTAGAGGCTTTAAGTATATCAGAGTACTTATGGTCACTAAGACAAATTAAGAGAAATGGAAACACCTGAGATTCACTACTGGTTCATACTTCTAAGAAACTTTTACAGTGTCTTCACATATTTTATTACAAGTCATATATCAAACATTTGGAACAATTTCCAAATGCTTCAGAAGTGACACTAGTATAGTATGTTAGAATATAAGTTAGAATATCTCTACACTGTTAGATTCTAATGATCTGAAATATTAGTTATGAGATCTGTGTGCTATTAGTTATGTGATCTGTGAGAATATATGTGATTTTAATGCACAACAGTTTTGAGCAATATTTTAATTGCACAAAAAATTGTCAAAGGCATTATTTATAGCTAGATTAGAGCAAGCAGCTCTAAAAGACTTCCTGCTATAGAGCGGGAGAAGGTGCCTTACAGCTCCAGTTAAAAAAAGGACTTTTCCACAGTTCCTAGCTTTTCTGAAACCTACCTTTTATGACTAAGGGATTAAAAAGAAGAGCTTCTATGGTAGGAGCTAGTTATAATGGTTTCGTCTTACAGTCCCTGAGAAATATAGGCACCTCTAGAGTATGATTTATCTCTGCCAAAAATACACATCAAAACTAGGTATGTTTAAAGATACCTATTTCTTTTCACGGGTATAAAGGGAATCTAGGGCAACTATCAGAAAAGTAGGTGCCTACAGTCTAATAGTCCATATGAGAGGAATCCTGGCTCCAGTGAATGTGAAAGCTTTGTCTTGTCCCTGTGGGGCTTTGGGGAGTCCCAATTATGTCTCTCAATATCTAAGGGGGCTTGTAAGAGAGATGGGTAGAGACTTTTTACCAAAAATTGTAGGGACAGGACAAAAGGCTACAGTTTTTAAATTAAAGAAGGCAGATATGAGGAAGAAATTGTTTTTTTTATGTTAAGGATTGTGTGACACTGGCACAGGTTGCTCAGAGAAGCCGTGGATGCCCCATCCCTGGAGGTGTTCAAGGCCAGGTTGGATGGGGCTTGGAACAACCTGGTCTGGTAGAAGGTGTCCTAGACCACATCAGAGGGGTTGAACTAGATGATCTTTAAGAGTCCTTTGCAGTACAAACTGTTCTATGACTCTGTGACTCCGTGATTTATCTTTTAAGTCTTTGTGCCTTCAGCCATATGTTGCTATGATTGGCTGCTTGGACAATAAAGAAGAAAAACAAAACCCTAAACCCCTCAGCAATATTCTTACATCCATCAGCATTATGCCTTTTAGAAAATGCTCACATGTAAGGTATTAATTACTAAGATCTTGGGGAGCTAATAGAGAGTTTCATCTAAAGAAAATCAGTTGGTGGGATTAACTGAGGGAGTTTTAAACTTTGTAACTTGACTCTACTCACTGAAAGTATTGACCAGAGTCATTATGCAGAGTCGCATCACAGAAGTCCATTTATTCTTAGCTGGGGAATACAGCTTTACTGAAGACAGTGCTACTGTATCACTTCATACCCATTGAAGTTTTGGCGAGAATAAACATCAATTTTTTTGAAATTTAATGCCATTCTCTTTGACATTAGGCAAAATATTGAACAACCTCTGGTAGTTTTTTGTTAGTTTTTAAAAGTGGAAGATCTGTGACAAATCTGAAGGCCTAAACAACTGAAGACCTTCAGATGAACCTCAGGATTCTTTGTCACACACCACATGAATAAACCAAGGTGACACATTTAGCAACGCAAAAGTTTGGAAATCAGCTTTAAGGGAAGGATTAACACATAGTGCAGAGTGACTTTCCTCCACTTTGACACAGATATGCATTGAACTAGAACACAGTATTAGTTTTTATTGAATGTGAAAAGTGAGTAACATCTAGCTTCTTTATAGAAGGTGTGAAAAGGTCATCTGGAAGTTTTATTGATGGTGTTTAAAGGAAAGTTTGCTTGATGTAATGCAAAATTAGAACTTATTTGGAGAGAGGAAATTGTATTAAAAAAGCAAGTACTGTTCCATAGGACAATTACATTTCAATCGCTCTGGGTAATTATGCTACTCTCCAGTGCTCTTTGCCCATGTTTCGGGAGAAAGATCTCTAGGGACCCCTCTTAGAATTAATCTAATACCCAAGCTTCATTTGCTACACAGTACTGATTTGGTTTTCAAGGACAATACATTCCCATAGGTGTCCAGAAACCAAAATAATCCCACATTTATATGCTTATCAATTATTAGGCACTTATTTTTTTCTGTCTTAAACTTCTCTTAGAAATACAAATTTTAAGTGTAGCATTTTGAGATTTAACAATTCAGCATCTTGGGGAACTGCACTTTATGTTCCATTATAACCTCAATATAAATGTACATCATTAAGCCCACCTGACAATTAACTTCCAACAGTTGTTCTCTAAAAGACGGATGCTTTTTAGTGAAAAGAATCATGAGCACTACAAATGTCTGGTCTAATGGCCATTACTAATTATTATTAATACAGCTAATAATAATAGTCATATTGGAAGTGATTTCAATAAAAGTATTTAATGATTTATGAAATGTTTGTCTCTGTCAGCTTCTGTGAGGCAAGTATTTTAAATTGTGTATTGTTAAATGATGATACACATAAGTCAAGGAATGGTTATGGTAATAAAGTGTGACATCTGAAGAAATGGAAATGAGGGAAGAAATGTGATTAAGGCAATGGTCTTGTCATTAAGAGACCAGCAGTCTGTATGTGGTTACTGATGTGAATTTGGGTGCTTAAGTTCATTTTTTATGCTCTCTTGTTGCAAAATGGAAATGATAATTTACTATATTAGTAACATTTTAATATGTGGAGCTGTATTGAAGTAAGCAGATATGAATCTGCTTTATTTCACAATCTGCAGAGGCCTGTGTGAGGAACCTGAGCCCCTTTCTTCAGGGCTCCATTGACAACAGAATGAAATATTTTATTCTATTACTTGGGGTTGCCACCAATTTTTTTTTAACACTCTGTCATTCTGTAGCTTCACCCTGCTTCAGTTTCACTGTCTCTTAGTTTCTTACCCAGGCTCAGAAAAGTCTAACTTGTATGCATGTTAATCTTTTCTTCATGAGTTGAGTACATTATTTTTGAAATTTTGAGATTTGTTTTGTACCAGCCTCACTTGTTGCTGATCTTACTGGCCTCATCAGCCACCAATAACTGTTGTCTATGAGTTTGGTGTTTTATCTGCTCCCACACCACTGTCCTCAATACTCCTTGGTCCTTGCTGGGTTTGCTAGTTTTGGTTCAGCAGTAGATTTCCCCAGAGAAACTCCTCAATGGCAGGCTCAACTCCAGGCTGTTACAGGAAAACAAGAAAACTAAATACTTTAAAAACCTGGATTTCCATTATATAACTAAAAAAAAAAAAATTTCTAAAGAGAGTGAAGATTTTTAACAATACTGATTTTTGGTGTTTAATCAAAAAATTCGAAAAAATTCTTTCCTATTTTTAGAGCATTCTTATTAGCTTCTTATGAATGATGCACATTGATGATAAAAGGGAATAGCTTGATATTAGATTTTTCACTTAGATTATAGACATAGTCTTTCACATTGCCCTGTATGTCAGATCAGACTAAAAACCACAGACACAGCCAAACTTGTTTTTTACTGAATCTATGCTGAAAGTACTTGGGGTTTTGAGTAGGTAAGTAGTTTTTTTTTCACAGATTCTTTTTTTCTCAAGTTTTATTTTATTAGAAAAATACTTGGGAAAAAAGTAAATTTTCCTTTCAATTTGGAGTTGTCTGTGCATAATATGCTGTAGGAACTAGACACAGGCAATACACTTGAACCAGGAAAAGGGTTGACACAGCTTGAAGTACTTAATGTACAGTTTGATAGAAAATGTGCACTTGGGACTCTGAAGACTGAGATAATTGAAGCAGTGAAAACTATTGTTAGTCCAAACATAATTTTCTCTCTTTTTCTAGCAGGAGTACCAGAGGCAGTTTAGCGAAACTAAATGATCCCATGTCCCAAAACACTCTAATTACAGGCTCTAATTTCACTGGGTGAGGTATCACACAGATATCCTATTGCTTCTTCTGGCTGAGCTAGTTCAGAAGCCATTCAGGTATATCTTCCTGGGACTGTGTTGTGACCAGGGGGAAGATGCTGCTTTTTCCCCCTCCTCTATAGGCATATACTTCAGATTACTGGTGATTAAACTATTCAGGATTTCTTCTAAAGCATTCAGAGGCTTCAAAGATCAGGCCACACAATTGCAGTTAATTTCAGCATTTTGCACAATTTACACTGATATGATCCTAGCAGGATGAAATTCATAATGAGTCCATATTCCTCTACTCAGCTGAGATGCAATTTATGCATTTTCAGTAAATTTTTCACCTTTTCATTATTATTAAATGTGACATTTGAAAATGCCTGGTGATGCAAAAACTTCCTCTTTCTTCCGAGAAGCTGAGTGGAAGGACATGTTGGCTTGGGTTATTACTGTAGCTTTCAGCATTAATTTATATCATTTTCAAGTGCTTTTGGGACACTTTTCTTGGCATATAATTCCTGCTTTCCCTACTTGACTCCAGGCTCTCTCTCCTCGTCATGATGACTGATTTGAAACCACTTAGCTTGTGCTTGATGCAAGGGACATAATGTACCCAGCCATTTAAAGCATTTTTCACCCTTTTTCTATCTAACTTTGTTCCTTTCTTTTAAAGATAAGCAATTTCCCCCCCACCCCCCAAAACACAATTTGCCTAAAAACCATTAAAAAAAACCCCAATACTCTAAGCTTTTTGCATAGATTGAATTAATGACTTCACAAGTCACACATGAAGTTTTCTTGAAATATATTGGGTCACAATGGAAGGCTTTTAAAAACATCTTTCATAGGTTAGACTCATATCCAATATGGACTCTTACCTGTTGCTTGTTAAAGGAGTTGTGTGATGAGGCTAAAATATAATAATTATTTCTTTTAATATGGTCAGCAAATATATGCTCTCAATCTCAAAGAGTATTTAAGATACATTCTCTATCTGCTTCAGCTGATGTTGCTGTTCTCAAAACGATTCTCTTAGAAGGAGTGATTTTCAAATTCCTAGTTGGCATATATGAAAACAGGTTCATTGATTTCAGGAAAAATAAGGTTGCCAGTACCACCTGGGAATCCAGCCCATCCAGATGTGCTATGACATTTAGGAAGAAGCAAACACACTCACAAGGCTCTTTAGGCTGTCTTGACAGAACAATTAAAAGTTTTATGTGAATTTCTAGGACAGACAATCAAAATAGCAACCACTTTCTTGTTTTGGAATGAAATAGAGATGAAGCTAAGGTTTCCTGAACAACAATTTCCTAACTATATAGAGTCCAGAGGAGGTCATTAAGTTGATCACAGGGATGGAACACCTCTCTTATTACGACAGGCTGAGACAGTTGGGGTTGTTCAGTCTGGAGGAGAGAAGGCTCCTGGAAGACCTTAGAGAACCTTCCAGTGACTGAACAGGGCTATAGGAGAGCTGCAGAGGGACTGTTCACAAGGATATGTAGTGATAGGACAGGGGGAAATGGCATTAAACTGAAGGGGGCTATATTTAGATCAGCTATTAGGAAGAAATTCTTTGCTGTGAGGGTGATGTGTCACTGGCACAGGCTGCTCAGGGAGGGTGTGGACTCCCTGTCCAGGAAGTGTTCAGGAACAGGCTCGATGGGTCTTTGGGTAACCTGGTCTAGGGGGTGGTTTGTCACCCATGGCAAGAGGAGTTGGAATTAGACGATCTTTAAGGTCCCTTCCAACCCAAACCATTCTATGATTCTATGAAAATAAAATAAAATAGAATAAAATCATTTTAGTCTAACAAGGTTTATCTCACCTTTATGCAGGACTGGTAGAACCGTGTTCATTTCCCAACCATGTCACATATATTCTTTTACATTTCTTTCACATCCTTGAACTCTGAGATCCTTCGTTGCTGACTGCAGTGGTTTGCAAACATAGGTTTTATTTTGCATGAGTAGATGGGTATAAAGCTGAGTCTTAATTTGTCCTGGGTACTTTGAAGTATTGTTGGAGTAGATATGATAGTAACATTAACAACAACAACAACAACAATAATAATGATATTAATACAAAAAAGGACACAATACTTACATCTCATGTCTGTTTAACCCTTCTCTCACACTACAACAAGAATAGGAACTCTGTCAGGAATTTCAGTGTTACAGTCCACATCCAGGTTCAGTCCTTTGAGCTTGAAGTAGAGGGTTATATAAAAAAAAAAATATTATGTTCATCTGACCATCTGCATACAAGCTATGAGTTGTTGATACTGACATCACCCAATACAGTAAAAGCATTCTGGTAAAGAGCATCCAGTAAGCTCATGTCACACAGATTTTTCCTACTGGTAGGTGGCCACGTCTGATGTGAGTTTTCTGTTTCAGTTTTGTTGTCTAAAATCCTGTCAGAAGTCAGTTTTGACCAGGGGCAAGTTCAATAGCTAAATTTTATTAATAGGCCTCTGGAAGCAAAGAGGCAGTTAACAACCTTGGAAAATTTATTTAGATGAACTACTGGAAATAAAGAAAGAAGGGGAAAAAATTGTTGCTTGTTTGAAAGATTAGCAAGGAAAAAAAAGATAGAAAGGAGTTATGACTCAGGGCAATGTACTAACATTCAGAAACAAAAACTGAAGTATCTCAAGAAGGAAAACATCCTGAAAATAGGTCTTTTAGAATTGCAAGGTATGTTCTTGGTGTATTGACATAATTTTGGTATTTTTACTGTTATGTCTTAAAGCATAGTTTTAGCTAAGAACCCAATCAAGATTTAGCTCCCAAAATAATAACTTTCCAAATCTTTGCTCTGACAGTATCAGTTATCATTGTTTCTCACTTGGACCATGTGACAATAATTCAGGTGCCTAAGCAAAGGTATGTAATGACATTTTTAGGTACGCTAGGGGGTATCCCATTGTATCTGAGGAATTCACATGGGTTGGCAGACAAAATGTAGGATTTAGGGAAGACCTGTTACCCATGGCTTAAGAGACAGCTGGGAGCAAGAGCATTCTGACTGGCACAAGTGCCTGTGTTTGCACAGACAAATCAGCCAAGTCCCTAAATTGCTTCTTTCTTCAGACCATGTCCTCTCACACACATGCACATACACATGCACACACAAATCTTTGACTGAAACTGAATAGGTGAGTTGTTTTGAGATGAGCAAAACAGTCAAATTTAAAAGAAATTTACTTACTGAAATCTAAAAGAAGTAGAGGAAAAAGGGATTATGCAGTTAAAACTATTATACATGAATTTCTTTATCCCTTGTCCTGATGTAGTGTATGCCTTTCCCCTGCTCCTCTGGGTCCCAGGTCTAGCAGTTTCATTCTACTGGTTGTTGTTTGGGAAGGTGTTCCAGAAAATAGCATCTGGAGTCTACCAGTGTTCATGCTGATGGTTTTCCCTTCCTTGCCTGAGTAACCATCCGGTGCCCAAGTTCAGGTTTAGCTAATATGATTTTATGCCTACACCTTCATCTGCAGCTCCACATTACATCCAGATTTGGTATGTTATGATACCTATGCCAGATATAACTTCATTGTCTCTGTTACCCCTAAACCCACTTTTGTCCAGCTCCAAACCTTTATTTCTTTAACTGTCCATGGGTGAGCTGCCTCTAATGCCAGCCCGTGCCCCACTGGTCATCTCCTGCCTGTGCTCCTCCGTGCAGTGTTGTGTCTCCGCCTCCCAAGGCCTCTGCTGTCCTATCAGGCTTTTATCTATCTACACTACATCCTTGTCTGAGAGCTGTAAATCAGAATCATAGGATCGAAGAATGTTTTCAGTTGGAAGAGACCTTAAAGATCATCTAGTTCCAATCCCCCATGGGCAGAGACACTTTCCACTAGACCTGGTTGCTCAAAATTCCATCTAATGTGGTCTTGAAATATTTCATTTTACATGGAATAATAGTTTATCATTTCTGTTTATATACTATCATCATACCATACAAGGAGAAAGAAAAGTGTTACAAATTACATATAAACAGACACCTGCTGTGAAATTGCGGTCACAGATAAATCAAGTAGAGAAAACCTCAAGAAGTTTGGCGAAGGTTCAGCCTGGAGAACTAAGAAATTTCAGTCCTGAGGCCTTGCAAACCCAGCACAAATCTTGTGAACAATGAAACTTCTGTAATACAAGAGTGCAGGATTCTAAGAACTATCAACCTCTGGTTTATAATTAATTTATATAGAAATATCTCTGCTTCTAATTAACTAAAAATTAACTGAACCACCCAGATCATAAAATCCCATGGTATATGAGGAAGAAAAATATCTCTAGTGAATAGATAATGGAATACAGTTTTGATATTGTACTATATACTTTTTAAAAATCTATTTTGTAGCTCTGGATGAGTCAGAACCTTAATTTTAACAATTGTGAAATCTGGAAGCGCAAAAGATGTGAGGCTGTGACAACTGCCTGTTCCCAGCTCCAAGAGTCAAGCTGTGTGTGTTCCCTCTAGGCACACATGCAAACACATGCATACAGTACACACGTAAATGCAGCCGTGACCAGGCACACAGGCAACACTCAGCGCTCACACAAGCACAAACTACACCAACAGCCTCATTCTGTTCCTTGATGTGTCTAATCAGGGCAAAGGTGTGTTAGAGAGAAATACATGTATAGATAGGCTTACCTGTGGTGTGGTGCCACCCAGGAGCCGGGCGCAGACCACCTGTCAGCCCCATAGCTGCCCCTAGGACCCAGGCTCCCCTTTTTCTGGCACCAAAATGGATAAATATTTGAGGATGTAGCCCCACTCCATCTACTGGTTGAGATCCTTCCATTCACACCCTAAAATTCTTAATAGGAAAAAAAATACACGGTTATCACATTTTTTACCCTCACATAAGGTCCCAATTGTATCAATAGTTCTATAATTTTATGTATGAGTAGTTGCCTTCAGATTTATTATTTGTTTTTGTCTTGCAGTATAGAAATAGATAGATACATGGGTGAGTCTTTCATTTGTCATTAGTGTTTCAGTCTCAGACTCCAGCAGAGGTGAAGTGAGATGCCAGTTAATAGGATGCGGGTAACTCATGTTGAGCAGTTGGATCAGGTTGGGGTAGTGTGGGTGGATAATAACAAAAACGAGTAAAGGAAAAAATTCATTTTGTTATCAGATGTAGGTGCTGGTGGATAATGCACAATGACAGTTATTAGGGTAAAAGTCATGCTATCCACTATGCCAGCCAGCATCATTCTTTTGAGATGGCAAATCTGCATGTAATAAATAAAATGCTAAAAGGATCAATTTTATTTAGCATTAAATTAATTGCAGTCAAGTCATTAAAGACCTAAAGCAAGATATAAAATTACCCTTAAAGGCTTATGTTTCTACCCTTAAAGAAGTGTCTATTATAATATCTCTAAAGACTCAGAAGAAAGCCAAAAATAGACTATAATTTCTTAATTAGGTTTATTTACAGTTGATGTATTAAATATGTGTAAGCCACTGTGTAATAAAGTAGTTGCCCGCTTAATTGCTTCTGATTATAAGGTCAAGTATGCATTTTATCAAAATTTATTTCTACCACCCATGGCCTGAGAATTCCTCACATTATAGAATGTTAATTGCAGTGAAAGTGGTTGACCTGAAGCTGAAGATATAGAAACCACACTTGCCAAAGGAATTAATCTCACACTGACCAAACCTTCCTTCCTCCACTATTTTTCATTGTTACTCACTTTAGATCTTTGTGACCCACCTAAATCCCAGTGTACTACAATGTCTGACCTTTGACCTACAGGATCAAAAGAAGCATAAAAGGTTTGACCTATCCAATCCCAATTTTTGTGTTGAGTTTTTTTAAAATGTTCTTATTTTGATTGTCATATTAATCACCTGTCAAAGAGCATTTCTTAGCTTTGAAAGGAACCATGTCCATTTTCTTCAGTTCAATAATCTGAAACTGCCAACAGTGAATGGTTCATCTCACTGTGAATAAACTCAATTGTATTTGTCATTTCTGAGCTTCTGATGGTTTCTCTCCTTAGCAAAATGCAATCTTTTGTGATAGAGGAAATACTGTGTATTTAACTGTTTGTTGGGCTTTGCAGTTTTCTTCTCATGAGTGGGTTGATTATTGATGTGCATCTCACGAATGAGGAGGAAAGTCTGTGTTCATTAATGATTCCAGAAAGAAAGAACAATACCTTATGCAACACCTTTCACATGAATGCTGTTTATTAGTTCTGCCAAATCTATTTCTATATCCTTAATTATTGATCCGAACTGTATTTTGCTAGGTGCCTAGAGGTGCAGGGAAAAATGTGTCTTTTCCTGAAGATTTTCAGAACTTTTTCTTCAGCTTAACTCTTCTCAGCTTCTCCTACCACAACATCCAATTAAAAAAGGTAGCAACACAGTAGAAAAGATTTTTTCTTTAAACTTAGAATTGCTAGAAGTTTAGAAAAGATATATGAATTTATCTATTGGTATGCACAATTGTTTTTCCCAGTTAGAGCTGGATGCTTCAACTCCCAACCAATGAAAAATGTCAGACGTCCATCCAGTTTTGAAGGACATGTTCTGGTTCTAAAATAGAGCCTTTGCCAAGATTTTGCTGACAAGTGAATGCCTTAAGTTAGTATCATTGGTTTAACACAGTTATTTACCATCTGCTTCGTTCTCAGTGACCAAATAACTGCAGCTTCAATGGTGTTTGTCTCAATAATAGAGCTTGAAATAATAACAGTAATTATATATC
>WAAE01007797.1:0-32895 GCA_013400495.1 Nicator chloris
GAAATACAAATAAATAAATAAATTCACCTAAACCAAACTTAAGATGGTGATACCGTGCCTTTATTTACAATTGTGATTGTTGCAAAATAAAGACAGTTTCTGGAGGTGAAAAGGTAATATCCTAAAAGATTTAATTGGCCAACTCTTGTCAAATATCAGGATAATGCATCGGTTTTGATGAGCCTTTAAAAGGTATTTTTCCTTTTGTATATTTTTTCCTTTGATGGAAACGAAACCTTCTTGAAGTACATAATGAATTGACTTTAATGTGTTTGAAGAGAAATGCAGTTTTCTGAGTCTCTGTGCCAAGGTACTTTCCTAATCCACAAGTTTCACTTGAAAATCCTGAGGATTTAGACACATTAATTGAAATTCTTCAGAATGAAACAGCGTGGATGAATGCTTTAATAAAAAGATCACTAAGTTATAAGAAAAATACTGTCAGTATGTCCTTTTTATAAAAGTGCATTTTAGAGTGAGACAAAGATCAGGTGCTGGCAAAGTCTGCAAGTTCTGTACAGAATCAGAAAAGAAGAAATAAAGGTGACTTTATTCATTTTTCCACCTTCTTGTGGCAGGTTCTTATACAAAGTTGAAGGGACAGATCTTGCACGTCCTTATGCAAGTAGTTTTCATTCATAGAAGAATTCCTTTGTGAGCCATTGGAGTTACTAATTTTAAGAGAGGCTATTTTGTCTTTAATATGAAAGGTTTTTCATAGCTGAAATATATTTGGAAGCAGGACAGGCTGAAGAACACTTTTACCTCATGGTAAAAATGGAGAGACAAAAGGAAAGGTTCTGCCTTGGTGGCTTTGAGTACAGGAGGAATGGCATTAGGAAGGGTCCCACCTGGACATACCCCTAGGAATGATGAAATTGAAAGTCAGAGTCTGCACAGATAAATGTGCATAACCTGTGATTTGGCTACAGAGAACTAGATAAACAAAGACTGTGAAATGATTTAGTTAATTTATAAATTGATAAATTAAGAAAAAAAAGTGAAAACCTTGATGACTTTGTCTGCCTTCTGTTTGTCGTGTATTAAAGTTAATTTAATTGTGTTGGAATCAAGAATGAAAAGAAGATTGGCAAATGTAAATATTACATGCTTAATGAGACCCCCCAAAATTTGTCTGATAACCAGCCCAGAGAGAGATATTTAAGTTGGGGTCACAGCAAAAATTGGGTCCAGATCTCTTCCCTGCTCATTGACAATTCTGTGTCAGAAAATAATTACATTATGTAAGCATGGAATACAATACAAAGCTCAGTGGATCTGTAGATGTATCTTTATCCTTAACATAAGAGCAGAAACAGAAATTAACATGTCCTGATAAATATCTACAAAACCAGAAATTAACAGTTTTAAAGAAATGCATGTGGTAGAGGAAGATAGAGGCAAGAGAAGATAAAGAAAAAAAGAAAGAAATTGGTATGGAAGCAAATTTGTTATAATAAGGCTCTGGTCCATGATATATTGGACTGTCTTTGTTTTATATTTCTGTAGACACTGCAGAAGTCAAGTTCCACTGCCCCCATTTCAAACAGCCTGGATTAAACACCTGGATTAGAGACAACATTTTGAGATCCAGTTATGATGACAGTATACAATCTTAAATCAGAAAAGACAAATTTGGTTTTTTTCCTATAATAGTAGTTTTTAGCTCTGATACTTTTCTTGGTCTCCTCAGATAAGACAGAGGGAACTTTTTTTAAAAAGCAAGCTTGAAAATTGGCTGCCAATGTCCTTCCCAGTCTGGCAAAATGAGGTGTCCTCTGTTCTTTAATTGATGCTTTAACTTCTTCTTCATGCATCTGAACCAGCTAACACCTTACCAAGTTCTGCTCCCAGCAGGGATTAGAACGGCTCCCAGATCCCAAACCTTCCCTGCAATCCTCCTACAGCTGCAATATTTGCTGCACATTTCCCAGACATCAGGGGAAAACCACAGCCCATAATCAGCTGCCAATATCACAGCAAAGTGAAGAGTGAGCCTGATTCCGAAAGTTTTCCTGCACTCAGCTCCCACCAGGTGCTTTTGGAGAAGGCTTTGTGGTGTGGACAGATGCTGACATTCCTCTTCCCGACTCCTTTAGTCTTTCTGAGCAGCAGAGAGCAAGTGCTGGTGGAGAAATGACATCTGGAAATGTTATTTGTCTTGGCTTTTTGCAAGCCGTTCTCCTCGTGTCTCTCATTGACTTGGTTCATCCACTACTGTTATTTCTGAAACTGCACAGTTTGGCATCTAAATAAGAAGGACTTCCTTTGTTCATTAATGAGCCAATTGAACAGTTGTCCTCTCCTTAGCAGAATACAGGAGCATGAGCTGCCTACCTCTGTCTTTGTTGGGAACTGCCCCAGATATGTTCACAGTGTTTTATTGTAACTATTTTACAGCTGATGGTGCAATCAGACATTGCTACATTTTGCTTTGTTAGAGCCTTAATCTGGCAGTTCCCAAGCATGATTCACACCATTTTTCATGGCTGGTTAGATGTGTACAGCACCAAGGCTTCATTTGCTTTTCTCAAACCTGCCACATCACATACATACCGTGGAGCCAACTATCCAACTAACTCAGGTTTTGTGCCTTATCCCTCTGAATTTTTATTAAACATTGGAGTTTCCCTCTAGGCTTCATTGGGTTTAACTCGGTGTTTTGTGAACAGGATTCCATGAGTGTCCTTAGGGCAGTGAAATGCCTCCCAGGAAAGGGATCTCACTGAAGATGGGCTGGTTCTGGCAAGCTGCAGCTGGGCCAGCAGCACAGAAACTCATGATATTTGTTCAACTCTGTTAACAAGGATCCTGACCTCCAACTCTTTATTGCTCTTGGGAGATATAGGCTCTTTGTAACTCAGTTAATTGAAGACAAGGAGGAATTAGGATGAAAACTCATGGTGGCCAAGGGGTACTAGGTGTCTGGTGATCCTATCACAAAGAGAGCCACAAAATAAATTTTCTTTATTAATTCTGTGTTATAATAGTGATAATAGAGCTCCTCTCTTTTATGATTCTAGGTCTCTTATCTAAGAAATCTATCTGTGAAAGAGTCTGTCCTTTACCAGACAGAAATCTCTTTTGATCAATTTATATTTTTATCAAAGATAGTTATTCTGGGGCAGGCTGTCTGTCTTTTAATTAGCTGGAAAAACATCAAAGGTTTTGGATTCCATCCAGCACAGAACAAGAACACTCTGAAATCTCAGACATTTTAGCAAGAAAAATGCCTCAGACCGAAGGGAAATTCATGGCCAAATGAAAGTGCTGGGTGAGGAGCTGCACGAGCTCCCCAGGAGGCCTGGAGAGGAGAGGAAGACTTCTGAGGAGGAAGGATGGTGTGAGTTAGAGCTCATATCCTTCCCAGAGCAGAAGTCTCACCCGAGGAGCTGAGCTTCAAAGACTTTCCTGCAGATAACCTTCTACTTAAGGCAGTGGCTGTGGAAAAATCCTGGCAGGAAGTCGGAAGAAAATAATCTTTTTCAGGGGTAGGAAGTCAATGGTAGCTCTGACTCAACTGAGTCTGTGTTTTTATTTGTTTGTCAAAAATAAGCTCACACAATGATGACATTGATTTTGTGTCACTTTTTTTTTGTCTCCTAGCACTTTGGGCAATAGGTCTCCAGACTGCAACAAAAATCCCATATATTTTTTTCCAGGAATTACTCACTAGAGCTGTCTAAATGATGGGGAGGGTGGATGCTGGTTTGGAACATCTTAACCATTCTGAGAAAAACTGTGATGGTCATAATTTAAATTATGTGGAAATAAAAAATTCTGTTAAAGGTTCAGGGGGTGTTGAATTAGTATCTCAGTTTAATAATGGACAGAGTGATTTAGATAAAAGTGTGAAAGTTGAGCAGACACAGCTAATGAAATCATTAGGGTGTGAGAAGGAAACAAGGATCTTGTGGGAAATGTATGCAATTTTCATTTCATTTGTTTTAGATGGTGACTGGCCTAGAAAAGTGATACCTATTGATTTAGCACTAATGATGGCCAGAGACTGATGAAAGCAACAGAAATCAAACACAAATCCCAGAAAACAATTATGAAGTTACTTAGGAATGAAAGTGCATCTGTAAGAATTACTGAAGGAGAACAGTTGTTCTGAGATTCATCAATACAGTTACAGCAGATGAGCTCAGACAGAGGCTAAGGACATCCCCGTGTGGACATTTACAGCTCAATTGATAAGGCTGGGGCTTTGTATTTGCTTTAACGATCTTGTCACACAAAGGGAACGGTGAAAAAGATACAAGAGAAAAGGGCTTGTTTTTCTAGAGAATAAAAAGGTCTCCACACGTCTCTCTGGTTCAGTCCCTTGGTTTCAGTCTGATTTGGTGCCCCCATCCTGGCTGACCCAAGGACTGACTAGAGATCCAGTCTGATCTGCACTGATTCCTGCCTGGAAACACTTTGTGGAGTGTGGGGCTACAAAGTCTGATCCCAAAGTGACCAGAATGAAGAGGAGCTAATGAGGTGTTTCAGTCCTTGCCCACCCTTCTGCACTCACAGGCACTGCGGAACAAGGCACAGGATTACTGAGTGATTTTCCTGTTTAGCATCTATTACTCTAAACAGCCATGAAGGGATATCAATACCATTATCCTAAGGAGGAGAATTCAGAAGCCTTTTATTTGTGCATGGAAGATGTGGCATTTAATGGCTTGGAACGTTCTTGCTTGAAGCAGAACATATTTTATAAGGCACCATCACCCCCCCAAGCACTGCAGCCTTGTGGGAAGTGCTGCTGCACAGGAGCTCACAGGGACTGCAGTGCACTGGGGCTTTTGTGCTGCTTCCAGCTGCTTGGTAAAAGTTTGCAGTTTTGGTTTAGCTCCTGTGGATTCAAGAAAATATAATCAGCTACGGCACTGCACAGAGCAGGCTGAGAAGAAATGACAAAACAGACTGTCATGTTAGGAATTGAAAAGGGACTCACTTTCTATCCTCCCTTATTTCACTCTGTTAAATACATATACTTCATTTTAAAGCCATCTTTGATCACTGCTGTTGTTAAATCGTGCAGGAGTGTGCAATATCATGTTAGGATACTTTCTCTGCAAATTGCAACCACAATCAAACATGTACATGGAACATTTGTTGCAGGGAAAGTGTCTTTGCTATGCCTCAAATCTATTGTTATGTATGTTTATTTGTCTTTCATTGTATCTTCTTTCTGTCTTTATGAAGAAATGAGTTTGCTTTGAGAAGCTAAAATGAAGATAAAACTTTGATCCAAGTGGGTTTGTTTTCTCTTAGCTTTTAGCCAGGAGGAAAGGAAGAAGGTATGAAGCAGCCCTTGATATTCTGAAACTCATGTACCTCTGAATATGAAGAGAATCTTTCAGGAAAAAGTAAGAATAAAATTTTTAATTTTTTACTAGCTCTCTCTGCTGTATCAGGGGTTACAAGAACCTATGTCTTGTCTGGGCTTTTAGAAAGAACAATCTCTCTTTGCTGGTACATTTTTTTGCCACAAGCTTGCTAGGTTTCTGCTCTTGTCTCGCTATTCTCTTCGAGTACCACTTGAGCACAGCCCCAGGCCTGGAGCTTTTTAAGGACATGACTCACATGTTCTTTGAGATTGGCCTTTGCTATTTAGGAGCACCGGGGTGGTGGTGCTAAGGAAACAGGGAGATTTGCTCAGCTCATATCCACCAGTCTGAGGGGAGCTTCTCTTAAGCCAAGCAATCCAAAACAGTTTTTGAAATGAATTTGTCACTTATTAGATAATTAAAATGTCTTGTGTAGAGCTGTCACTGAGCTTTGTGAAGCCCAGCACAAGGTTTTGTGCAGCTGAGGAGGGCACGGGTGTGCACTGAGAGCTGGCTGTGGGCACTCAGGTGCTGGCCAGCAGAGAAGCAGAGGTTTCTGTCATGCACAACATCTCAGCTGAAGGTGCAGATGCAAAAGGGTGACCCACTCAGACTGCAGCATTGCCTGTTTCCCTGTGCTGCCTGTGAAGTCTGGATTCCCACATCACATGTCGATATTTGCACCATAGATGTACAAAACCATTCCTGTCCACGTCTGCAGGAGTATCAGGATAAGCAGATCAGGCTTGCCCAGATACCATGTTAATTCTGTGCTTATGGAAATGTTTTAGCTGGTAATTAGAGCTGACCCAGCTCACCTGGGAATGCTGTGAACAAAAAAGCTGTTCATGTCCATGATTGTGCTCAATTAGCCAAGCAAAGCCCTGTTGAGAATCGGGCTATTGTTTAATTTTTAGAGCCAGAAAAGTACAGAAAGGGAGAGTTGACAGGTAAAGAACAGCAGGGGGATTGTAGCCCCCAGAGTTCTTATGGAAGAGACACTTGTACAGGAAATCAGACTCAGAACTCTGCTTGGAGACTAGCTAAGGAATTTACATTGGTTGGTTAAGGATGTAAGGGGAGCCTAAAGACCCTCCCCAATTACCAATAGAATTCTGGCTTCTATTTCTCTTCTGTCTCCCCTGCTCTAAACTGTAAAGCAATACCTTGTATCCTTGCATTTTTATTATAGACTTCAGATGCAAAATGTTAACACCTCTAATTTAGAGTGATTTTGGATTTGGTTGTCTTCAGTTATTTTCTTAGCAGGATGGTTCTTCTAGCTAATGATATTCTCATTCTGTGGGAGGACACAAGCCAAGACTGGATCAGGACTACTGAACACAAGCTAAGACACTTCCTCCTGGCAGTGCCACATTTTGTTGAACGTAAAACTTGAGACCTGAGGCCTTTATTGATGTACCAGTGTCCATGGCCCAAGGAAAAACAAGAACACCAGTAAAGAAAGATGCAGGTGCCTTCCAGAACTCAAACTCATGGAGTTGTAGAATAGTTTGGGTTGGAAGGGACCTTAAAGCTCCTCTAGTTCCAACCCCCCTGCAATGGGCAGGGCACCTTCCGCTGGACCAGGTTGCTCAGAGATGCTACAAATCAGCTGGTTGGGCTGCACTTGGGTATTTCAATGAGATGTTTGAATCAATTACTGCAATCATAGGGCAGACAGCTTTTGCAAGCAGTAAAAGAATTCAGACCTGAGAGCTGGACACAGCAAATGACAGCATGTTTTCTGTCTGGATATCAAGGGATTAACAATCTGTGGCTGCAGAATAGGCTGTAGGGGAAAGTGGATAATGCTGGCAGATTTAAGAGCTCACAGTGTGAAGAGATGTGATTCACAGCTGGTCAGCACTGAGAGGAGTCAGGGACTGGATCTTATGGCCAGCTGTGGGGCCCCGAGGGCACACATGAAACAGTGTGAGTCATGTAAAAATTATGGACTGACAGGGGAAGGAGGTTGTCTGATCCCATAAAATTCTTCCCTAAGTCTGAGTTCAATCTTTCTCCTCTTTGTTCTCATTTAATGATGAAGTCTATGTTTTGGAATGTTACTTTTCCTGCTTCTGATGACTCGTCATTCAGACAAGTGCTATGATTAGAAAACTAAAGGTGTGTGTTGCAGTATAAAACGTAGCTGATGCCATGTAGACAATCAGCTGGAGTTTGCTGAGGCAGAATTCAAGGATTCAGCACCAGAGAGGAGGAGAGATGACCTCCTCTGAGTACCCACAAAGTGATGGAAGGGTGGCAGCAAAGTCATCAGACAGCTGATGGAAACAGCAAAATAGAAAACGAGCCTTCCTGCCCTGTTGGGGTTTTTTGGGTTTTTAAATTAACTACATTTTTGCCTCTGGCCTGCATTTGTGCATTTTTGCTGTGTGTTTACAGAGATAAAATATCTCTGGTAGTACTCTGAAGTATGAATTTGTACTTTGTACACTATTTTATGCATGTTTAAATGTGCACATGATGTAGTTTACAAATTCTAATCAAGGATGTAAATCCTAGGGAAGTGTTCAAGTCAGATGTCACCTGAATGTTTAGTGTGATCTCTACTTATGGCATTGAACTTAATACAGTTGAAGAGAACAATTTTTGTTCTCATAAAGAGTAAAAAATTTGTAAGCAGTCATGGAAACATAGGGAAGACTTCAGAGTTTTTTGTGTATGCATTTGTGGGTGTATAGATGTCATTTACATTGAATTGCTCTGGAGATATTGCCTCAGAATTAAAAGGTTGAGGTCAGGTCTTCTGATGTCAATACTTCTCAGGTAACACCACTAATGGATTGTTATATTGGAAATCTAGCAGTGGATAAGAGTATAATGAATTTATTCCCTCTCTTTTATTTTCACAGCACCGAAAGGGCAATTGTAGCACAAATCCAGGGGAGAAAAGGTCTGGTGAGGTGATGGTTGTTTCTTCTCTCAGTGTTCCACACACATGTATGCCAGTGCTGTGTACACTGATATAAAAACCCTGGGTTTATAAATGGTGTTAGAAATTGATTTCTGAATTCATGACAGTGAAAACCCAGTTAAGACAATCTGAGTAGTGTAAATGAGAATACATAAATACAAATAAATGTTACACAGCTGAGTGTTAGTTCATTCTGCTTTTTAATGTCATGCTGAATCTAGTTTAGAAAAAACCAGAATCCCTTAATAAAGGGTGTTCTTTCTACTTCATCTGGTAATGTACTTTACATACTGGAAATGTAACCAATTTGCCACTAAACTATTCTTGCAGTGTTCACTCTAGAATAGAAATGATTGCTGCAATAAACAGAGCCAAAGTGGTTGTTAAGTTCTCCCTTTCCAGGCCTGGTGAAATATTGTTCCCACATTTGAAACAAAGGCATGGTTACGTTCTTCAGTACTGTTGCATTCATGAATAGATAGATTTCAACATGATTTACAACTGTCAGAAGGCTCAGCAATGCTACAAACATTTTAGTCTCGATAGAGGAGGAAAAAATGTTTTTAAAAAGGGTAATAAAAGAATGTCTAGCTATACCTTAGCAAACCATTTGGAAAAGGTGAAAACTTTCTAAGTTATGCTGGTGGAAGCTTCAAAAAATAAAATTTTTTTGTATATATTGGAGGTATACTTAAAGGGGAGTAATAAACTATGTTTTGTTTATTTTATTTAAATTGGATCGCTTTTAACTGTGATGTGAGCTGAGAGGTCTTGTTTTGCAACACTTTTGGGTATTTCTGTGTCAAAGAATGGATTTGTGTTTATGTAAATTATGAGGTATTTTTACAAGCTGAAACTGAACACCATCTTTTTCTTTAAATATTACGGTTATATCATCACAACTATTTTTGGAAGAGAGTCCTAATTTGGCTAATTTGATACCCTTAAGCCCAACATGGGATTTAATTTTTAAGTGTGTTCTATGAGAAGACAAAAAAGAATAAAATTCTAACATTCTTTTGATGTGTGTCAAAGCCAAATCTGGACATCTCTTGCCGTGGAGAGGCTGAACACCTCTTGCACAGGGACTTAAGCAAGCACAATAAAAGAAATCCTTGGAGGCAGAGCCCTGGGTCTTGCTGCAAGTCAAGGGCTTTCAATTCTCTTGGGGATGCCAGCTGTGCCCTGTGACAGCCCTGCATCACTTAGTGCATCACTTGGAGCAGCAGGAGACTCTTGGTGCTGCAGAGAGGAGCTGTGCCCGAGGATTCATTTCTCAGCTTTAAGCAAATCAATGAAATGTAAATTTGTAAGACCTGTTCGGTCCCATGGAGAGAAAGGAAATGATGTTTCTGCCCCGGCTGCATGACTGTATTATCTTCTGATAATTGGCTTTTGGGCTCAGTAATAAAATAAAATTTCTTTCTGCTCTGTGCACAGTCTGGCTCTTCATAAGGAAGTGACAGCAGTGCAGAACATAAAATGCAGTGGGGAAAAGAGCTGTGGAAGGCAGTGCATTAACTGTGGTGTGCTAGCAAAAGTAGCTTGGAAGAAGGAACATGAGAAACAAAGTCAAACCAAGGATCTGCCTGCTTGGGCCCTGGTGCTGGTCACAGCACTCCCGTGGGGAGCTTCCCTCCTTTCAAGGATGGGTACAACTCCAGGTGTGAGACATTCTGGAGAAATGTGTGGTGCTGCCCTCATATCACTGCATACTCTGAGATTTCTGCAGACAAGTTCTTCAGGGCTCACTCCATGAAAAAGAAAGTATTTTCTTATTTCTGTGAGTGCATAATAGTGCTGCAGCAGCTAAGCAGGAAGTGGCTGCTGGTACTCATGCAGTGCAAAGTCACATTTCTCAGGTTAACCCCTCCTTAGGAGACACAGCCAGACAAAGATACCTTCTCTTGCATTTTAGTAACATATCAAGCACTCTTTGCCATGGGGCTCTTTTCCCATTGTTTTATACCAATGAAAACCCAAGATTTTCTCGACTTACATTTCAGACTGAGGGAAAACTGAAGGAAAAAAGAAAGAGTACTTAGTTCTTCATATATAGATGTTTGAAAATAAAATGCCCAAACACAACTCTGAAAATCCAATCATCTGCAGTACTGATTTTTTTTTTTCCTTTGGAAATGGGTGAATTACTACAGATTTTTCTTATTTTAGCTCCTTACCCCATTCCCTGTGAAAAATTTTGTGTTCTGTTATGCATTTACTATGCTTTTGTGATGGATTTTTTCAGATATATTAAATGCCTTTACATCACACAGACATCATAAATATTGTGCTTTGTAACCTATCATACTAGGAAATAACAGATTATCTCTCAGTTGAAGAATCAGCCGTGCTCTGTAATAATACAAGACTTTTCTTAGGTTCAAAAGGTAACTAACCACAGCTGGGAACCATTTCTGGCAAGTTGACCAGAATTTAATGATTTTTCCTCTCTGTCATCCCATGTCCATTCCAGTGCACATGCAGAATCCAGTGCACTATGGTGATCCTTTCAATACAACATTATAAACAAAGGTATATCTATATACAGAAACACAACTTTCAAGTCATGCAGTCACCACCTAATGTATTTTTTATTTCACTCTTGAATTATTGCTGAAAATGGTTTGGGTGTCTTTCTGAAACATGCAACTTTTATTGCTAGTGGCCCTCCACCCTGGTGTGTTACCTGTCAGGGATTTTGGATCTTTTTTATGCTTCAGTACTTTTCTTAGCAAGAAGATTTGTATTAGTACAAATGAGTGAAAGCCAGGTATTTAGGTGCTTTGAGAACATTCTTCAGACATATTCTAGTATTTAATCCTCTAGTCTTGAGAGTTTGAAGGAATATTTCCAAAGTATGCTGGTACATTTTGTTCGTTTTTTTTTTCTAGTGTAAGAACATTATTTGGAAAGAAAAATACTCTGGAAACAACATAGAATGCATGGTGTGTGTGCTTTTATGTCATGTGGCTTTTAGAAATGTAAAGAGAACCTGAAATTAATGGGAAAATTAATTGTTTTTCAGTTGTCACGTCATTCTTAAAATCACCTGTTTGGGAGAGAAGCCAGGGCTGATTCTGTAAGGGATTGTCTCTGCCTTGTGTGATTTATAGTAAAGGGACATGATGAATCTGAAGTGAAGTCACTGGCAACCCCTTCCATCTCTCATGCAGGTTAAGCCCTAAATCAGCATGGTTTGATTTTTAAAGCATAAGTGATTTCAGAAGATGTGTTTGTCCCTGTGTCCTACAGTTGCATAAGAATGGATTTACTTCAATGCCACTTACTAAGACCAAAATCCTCTGTTTATTTTTTTTTTCTGAAGTAAAAGTGTTACAGTTGTTGCAGGAATGGGCAGGTGAGGAATGTTTAAACTTAAATAATGTCCTCTGCTGAAGCCTTGTTATTTCATCATAAAGGCTTTGTATCCTTTCTGTCCTTGTCCTACACATTGACAGGTGACATTGTTTTCCTGAAAGAAATAACTGATCTCTTCAGAGAGTTAACCTAGCCTCAAGTATACAATGTTCAAATCCATCAGGAAGACTCAGGTGAACACACACACACAAAAGAGATGTTTCCAGGACAAAGGTATTTGCTGCTTACCACTGAAGTGTATCAGAAATTAGAAGAAAAACACAGAGCTGAAAAGCTGCCAGGCTTTGTCACGGTTCTGATACTTCTCTCCACAGTTTGTTTTCTGTGGTCAACAGAGTGCATGAGAATCTTGGCTTTCATTTTCAGTGGAATTGTTTCTGACCATTGTTTGGAGAAAGCCTTGAAAATCTGAAGCAAGGACACCTAAGAGCATCAGAAAAATAGGAGGCAGGGAAGAAACTGTACAGCTTTTCTTCAAACAAAGTTTCATGGCTTTTAAGGCGGTTACTATGATTTTTGCAGGGCACTGAATTAGATTTTTTTTTAAAATCTTTGTGCTTGGCAGTGCTAAAAATAATGTTGGGACACGTTTAACACATTCTGGGAATAAATCATGAGAGGATTTGAAGCTGCAACAACCAGTGGTCAACTCTATTCAGCCTTTCTTGGTCTCCTGTCAGAACCTCACCTTATAAAAAGCAACAGTAATTTTGTATATCATGCAAAAAACGAGCCATGATTTTAACAGCAATTGAGTGTGTGTGCAGAATTCTGCCACTGCTCAATAACTGTGTGTCTATGACATAGATCCAGGTGATATCAGAGTTAATAGAACAAGTGTGACCTTGGTCAAATGACCTGCATGTTGAGATTTAAGTGCCCTGAAGTAATCTAGTTCCAGCAGCCAGACTTTGGCCTTAGGTTGATTGTGTTGTTTTATAGTTTATAGTCCTAGAAGGAGCTGCTGGGATCCTTGTGATGTGTTTGTTTTGGCAGATGAGGAGCTGTTCTTTCCCTGAGTGAGGCTATCATGATTTATCTCACTAGAAACTAGCAGACTTGTACTAGCTGCAGTACACAGAAATGGAAAACCCAACATGTTCTTCTTTGTAATTCATTATAATTTAGCTTTGCGTGGAATTTTAGTAAATTCACATGGGAACTACCATTAATAAAGCACTAATTCCCAGCTGTGTGTGAGCCAGGTGGTTATTGCAAGGTAAACACACAGCACAAAGAATATTGGAATAGCTGGAGAAGCCCTTCCAGCTGAGGGATGCTCCACTGTAAACACACAATTTTCTGCAGATTTCAAGCATTCCACTCACAGGTGTTAGGAGTTATTTGGTGTCAAATAATGTTTTTAAGCATGAGATTGTGGGGGGAAGAAAACAGAGAGGGAAAGGAATTGCATGGTCTTGCAGTTTACAGTGATATGCTTGCAGCATCTCTGTAGCTGGGATCAAGGGAATCTTAGCTGTACTTCTAAACAATTCAGTATCAGAGGGAATAGGCTTGGAATTTTCAAGATCAGCATGGAATTATGGAGGGGTTGTTATAATGCCTGACTAGTGAAAGCTTTATCCCAAGGCATAAAATAAAATCTTCTCCAGTGTTTCCGAGCTGAGAAATCACATTGAAACAGCTTAGAAAAAGTATTTTTTAATGACTGAGGAAAGTTATTCATTGTGGATAAGAGCTGGAAAGCTGCACATTGTAATTCTAAAAGAAGCCAGATTTGTAGCAGGATAGAAATAGTTGAGTTTGATTCTAGCTCTGTTTTTTTCCAAGTAGACTATGGCTTTTACTAAATGGAAAGTCATCTGCTGGCAGGAGCTGTCAGAACAGAATGGAATAATGCTTGTCTTGGTTCAATGCACTCCAGTAATTTGAGATGAATTAAGTTAGAGAAAATAAGCTGAGTTCTCTTAACCAACTTCAGTGTCTCGTAAGATCTGTATAAATTTGCAAACTTTCTTCTTTTTCTTTTTCTTTTTCTTTTTCTTTTTCTTTTTCTTTTTCTTTTTCTTTTTCTTTTTCTTTTTCTTTTTCTTTTTCTTTTTCTTTTTCTTTTTCTTTTTCTTTTTCTTTTTCTTTTTCTTTTTCTTTTTCTTTTCCTTTTCCTTTTCCTTTTTATTTCTTTTTCTTTTTTTCTTTTTTTCCCTTTTTCAGTGGTACTTGCTGATAAAGCAGAGGTCCTTGATATCAAACTCTTTAAATGTAAAAAATTCCAGCTCTCTGTTTTGTCCCATAGTTCATTTTGGATGCCTTGCTCATAATCAGCACTCTGATTTCTCCACAGATTATTTTACTCCAGTGCAGGGAGATTACCAGTACAAACGCATTTAAGAGGATTTTGTTTGTCTCACAGAATGAACCTTCCAAAAGCCTGGGGCTCTTTAGCATAATGCATTAAGCACTCTTCAGTGTTCTAAACACCAGCAGGACACACACAGCACCACTGTGCAGGGTGTTAATGAGACACCTTGTGTTCCTTTGGTCCATCACCTGGATGTGTTTCACCACGTTCCCTTACAAGTTCAGAGCATCTCTGGAGGTGGCAGTCTGCACCTAGAGGTCACTCAGTGTGTTCCAACACCCCAGGTGTTGAGGGCACACAGAGCAGTGCCCAAAGAAGCCAGGGCTCTGTCACCTGTGCTTCCCACGAGCTGCACTGCAGTGGGAGCACAGAGCAGAGTGTGGGTGTAGGAAAATCAAGCAGCCCTGGATCGACGAGAGATTTCTACACCTGGTTGTAACAGCCAAAGGCATGCCTGCTGCTGGCTGTGAAACCCCTGCTCTGCCCAGGAATTGTGGAACTGGAGTGGTTTTAACCCTGCTGAGCTGCTGAGTGCTCTGCTGTGTACAGAACACACCCAGAGAAGCAGGGCGGGTGGGTTTGCAGCAAGGGCTGAGCTGGAGTTTTGGGGACACCACTCCTGTGTTCAGCTCGAAGGTTTAGGGGCAGGAGTTAAAATCAGCGAGGCTCAATCTGACTTTAATGGACTGGTCAAATCATGAAGAGGGGTGATGGAGTTTGTTGAAAGCACAGCTTTTTAACGGGAAAAGATGTCACTTTTTTCACATGGAAATTTTGCAGATATTTCCAGGGAGAAGGTTTTGAGTCTGTGTACTGTTGGCACTGGGAGACGAGCAAAGACTTGAGAAAGGAAGTTAGGAACAAAAATGTCAGAAAAACAGTGTACAGAGGAACTGTGAATCCAGTCCCAAGGAGAAATCAAAAGCAGGGACCCACCTGGCTCTGGAGAATGCAATAGTGTTTATATATTGTCTGATTAGATACAGTAAGGGAAAGGAATGAAAGGGTGGAATTGAGGTCTTCCTGAATTGATGTGTTTCAGTTGCTGACAATAAACATGTTTATTAAATTTACTGCCAGTGGGAAAGACTAAAGGAGCAGACCATCTCAATACATTTGTGCATTATTGTGTTTCTAGTTTTCTTCCTAGAAGCTGTTTTTCTTTTAGGAACCTCAGGAGGTCAAAGCTCGCTATTTCCTTCTCCAGCTCATAAGGTTGGCTTAAACATAATGAGATTTTTTAAAAAACGAAAGAATTTTTACTGCTTTTTGTTTGCCTTCTTGTTTTTGAGCCTTTAGGTCTAACTATATGTTGAGGAACATTCATTAAATGAAAGCTGTGAAAACACCTTGGGCTTATGATTTCAGGAATCAGAGAAGCAGCTGCTTGGAATGTGACTTCATTTAGCCTGATGATTTCCTGAAGCTGATCACTTGTATATACTTATGGGAGTCTCAATAAACTTTGAAGAGCTGTGTTTCTTAGTTTTGATTTATATTATACTTGTCTTCTGTTCACACAGAACATTTAACAGGTTCTTGAAATGGTGCTGCTCTAAGGGGCCTCAATGGTCGTTCACAGCTAGCTAGAACCACCAGTCCTCCTAAAAAAAGAAACCATTTTACTTCAGGAAATGAGACATTTTTGAAATCTCCTCTTTATCTGAAACCCTGGTTGTGATGTGAAGTGCTATGATGAGCTCTCATATTATCCTTTTCTTGCAAGGAGCCTGCACTATTAATTTAGTGAATAATTCTATTTATAGTTATTATTCCACTAAAATTAAGAAGCAAAGAGCTCCTTTCAAAGTTTAATGATGTCTTTTGAATATAATTAGATGTGTTCCCTCAGATAAGGGCTGGTTGACCAGTTGGTTCACTCCTTTAATCTAGTCCTGTTACCCTTATTTAACTCCAGTGTGTGGCATATCTTTGCTGAAGGGCTGGAGGATCATTCTAGAGAGTGCCACCACCTCCTTCTCATAGGGGAAAAGGTCAGGCAGGAATGCAGCACCACAAATACCTTATTGCAGCAACTCTGGCAAAATCTTCAGCCTCTACAACCTCAATTTAGTCACCAGTGACATCCCAACAGTCTTGTGAGTCAGGGTCAGAAGCAAAGAGCTCCCTGTCACTCCCTGTGCTTTAATTCTTTTGGAGAAATCTGGAAGGAGGTTGGTGATGTGGTGTTGGTGTGCACTGATGAGCTGAAACGTCGGGTGGAGGAGACCCAACGCTGTCGGAGCACTTCAGAAAATATCTGCGAAGATTTAACACAAAGCTTCCAAATACATCCATGTATGAAAGCAACCTGATTTTGGATGTTATGCCTTAGTGCCCTTTATGTGTTTGGTAGTGCTTAGGCTGTGCTGTCACTAATTATGGAATGAGCAAGTGGTGGCAGGCAGCTGCAGAAATGTTTGAAGGCACGGTGCTTGTCACAGGTTAAATCCTGCCTCGAGGTGTGCAATATCAGCATAGGACTCGTTTATTCTCTTGGCAATCTAATCTTCTATAAATTTTATGCCTCTTCAGGGAGGGTGCTTTTGGGTTACTAAATATTTATCAATGCTAACGTCTTTTTAAAACTGTATCCTTATCTTTATTGTATAAAGATAACATTAACTAGCCTGGGGGAGAGGGGCATGAGGGAACTGATTGTGTTCTTTTATTTCTCCCAAGACTCAAGCAGAAATTGTTTAAAATGTATTCCTAGCTCCTGCTGCTGCAGAGAGAACTTTTGGCCTCTTAAAAATGATATTTGGATGAGTAATTAAATTTGGTATAGCTACAATATTTTCCTGAAGTTTGCAAATTGTTCTTCCAGAACCTTGATGCAGATTATATGATATTGCCATTAAATATAGCTTATCTTTTGAATGGAAAGCAAAGATTAATGACTCAAACTAAAATGATGCATTAGATGTGTGTGATGAGATGCAGTCTTGCAGTGTTGTAGGAATTGGAACCACAGAAGATGAAAATGCTAAAACGAGATTAATAGAGCCACATGCTGAAGTAAAAAGACAAAAAATAAAGCTACCTATTCTGTACAAGGGAAAGAAAATAAATGCTTGAAATAAATGTTTGTCTTGTACATATTAAATACACATATAATAACTCTCCAGAACTGTCTGTCTATCAGTTGTAGTCTGACATTTTAGGAAGCCTGCCTGCAATTTTGACAAAACAAAAACTTCCTGGGAAGACAAGAAACTCTGCAGTCTGTTCTGTATTTGTATACACACTCAATTCTGAGAGTTCCAGAGAAATTTTTGAAGTGGGTGTACATACAAACAAATTTTATTGGCAAATTTTAACAGATCCTAATCATTTGCCAGGTGTGGTGTGTGGAAAGAATCTCTCCCCAGTCTGCTTGGTAATGACCTGTTGGCTTTTATTTTGCTTTTCCTACACAGAACAGGACATTTAATAGCAAGACAAAGATAGCAAGACAATTTTAATAGCAAGACAATGAGCCATACATATAGAGCTCCTTCAAAGACAGAGAACTGAGGAAAACATGACATTATGTGAGTCTCATTTTAGTTTTTTCCTGGAGACTGCAGCTGATTTTCTCAGCTGCGGTAATGTCCAAGCAATAATTTTTCCCACAAACAACCTGAAAAAAGAATTGGAACAAATCCACACAGCTAGTGTTTGTTATCTTGTTTACATGTAAAGAGTGTTGATTTTAATTAATCCATCATAGTAATAGGGTGTTAATCAAAGGCCAATTAAGTCCAACTCTGTCCTTTCACTCTATAAAAGACTTCATCTGTTTTAATAAAGTGGTTTTCAACTTTCTACGTCGTAGAGTTTATCTCAGTGTTTTCATGTCCAACAACAACAACATTACATAGGAGTTGTCTGATGGTAGGGAACCAATGAGCAATGAGAATTAGCAACATTACCATATATGGAGTCTGCTACAACCAATCGTAACCCAGAGTTCAGAACATTGCCTTATAAGGGATTGCTTTGTTAGCATAGCTATGCCCATGGTCCTGTTCTCCTCTCCATGACCCAACCAGATGTTCCCTTTCCTAACATCCCGCTTCCAAGGCCTCCAGTTGATGCCTTTGCTGTTAACCAAGGCCAGCTCCCCATCCATGCCAACCACACATCACTTCAGAGGGGCTGGGAGAGGCTTTTTTGTACTGACTGCACCATCTGAGCAGCTGCTGCTCTTATGGAAGTTAATTCTTTAGAGACATGTGATTTCTTCCTCTCCGTGAGCAACGTATTGGTACCAACATTTGCATTACCCACCAATGTAGATGATTGTCTCACACATGAGGTATTTGGTTATTCAGTTGTGTGCTCTGCTCAGGTAAAAGGGTGGTGTGGTTAGTTTGGTTTTGCCTAAGGAAAATTTACAGGAAAATAAGCAGCTCTTTTACCTTTGTTTTGAACTGGCAGGCCTATTTTGAATGGAAAAGCTGAATTAATGTCTAAATTGGTTGAAAATGACATAAATTAGATTGGCCTGATGAAGTAAATTCATGCTGTAGACACAAATTAAGATACTTTAATCCCTAGGTATATCAGATCATAGACAGGATTTCTATCTCCCAGGAAGAAGTGACTGTGATCTGTCATCACCTCTCTGCAGGTGCTTGCTAAAGGAGCTGTTCACATGAATATTCTCTAAAACTCCTTAAATGTGTAGGTTTAAGCTGTTGAAATTGGTGGGCTGATTTAGCTCATTAGTTTCTTGACTGCATGAGGTGAATCTGAGAGCACTTTCACCAGCAGAATCTGTCAGAAGGTTAGTTCAGTGTCCTGTCCACTGGAAAATATTGTCAAGTAGATGACTAATACAACTTCCACCAAATTACCTAGATCTGGAGGAGGGTATCTATCTGCAAACTTTCTTTTAGTTCCCACTTCTGTTGGTAGTTTTGATGTTTATATATTTATAGTATATTTTTCTTCAAAATGAGAGTCTTTTAAATGAGCATTTCCTTAAGTTGTCTTGAACATGATTACCTATGGAGGGCCTAATTCATAAGTAATATATAATGAGATGTGATATAAGTGGTATGAGTAAGGAAACACCAAAAAAAAGGGTGCAATCATAGTAAAGGTGGTAGGTTTTGAAATATTTTCAGTTGTTGGCACAGAGGTAAGTGGTGTGAGATAGTACTGGCATGTTAGGAGACTGCATGGTTTAATAATCTTCTTTTTTTTCACATGAGGATTGAGACCCATTTTAAGGTTGTGGAAAGATCAGCAATTTGGTTCCATTAAGATGTGGAGTGAGTAAATACTTGCAGACAGTAGTTACAGTCTGGTTTTGTGCCCCTGTGGAGGAGAAATGGAAGTGATGATGCCAGGGAAGGAGCAGAGCTGGAGGGAATGGAAGGGTGGCAGGAAGACAGATGAGCCAAAAGGGGCTGCATTTCAAAAATGTTGGAAAAACTGTCATAAGTGGTTAGACAAAGTTTAATGTTAGATTGCAGTAGAGGAAAACCAGCACAGAATAGCTGAGTGATTGATGACTCACTCAAGACTCAGTTAGGAAAAAAATCATCTTTAAATAAACTCTATAGCAGTCGAGATCCTCTGATACTGTGCTGCTTCAGGTGCAGAGGAAACACCATGCAGGGTTCCAGTTTGGGATGAGACTGCTCTGAAAGCTTGGTCACTGCTGGCAGTTCATTCCTGGTCAAACTCTACTGGCCCAAATCATCATGATGTTCATGTATCCCTGTTCCAGAAAGCTGGATGTGGCCAGAAGGGTGCATTGACCACCCTGCTCTGAATGCAGCTTTTGCCTGATGGTTTCTTCTCAAGAAGAACTTAATGAAACCTGCAATAGATGAAGCAGTGACTCTCAGCTGCACAGCTGAGCACACACTGTGCCTGTCTTACAGACAATAGGGCTCTTTGGTCTGGGTTAGGTTTTAGGTCAATATCATTCACTGGTTTTGATAAAGAGCCTACACTGAGGTTTCTGCTGACAGGGTGATGATAGAACACGTGTGATACTCTGAAACACTCTTAAAAACGCCTGCATGGCAAGTGTGAGGGCATTGGACAAAGAGTAAGAAAAAAAATCTGTTAAAAAGGATTACAAACAAAGAGAAAGATGGAAAAACTGTTGAGGCTGTCTCCATTTTACAGGTGAAGTTATGAAGCTTGCAGAACTTGTTTAGAAATACACAGAATGCTGGGAGTGCTGTTGAGAACAAAATCAAGCTTGAGATCCAGCTTCTTTATCCCAGACATTGTGGAATCAGCCCCTGATATATTTCCAGATTCCTTCAGAAAGCCACACCAAAGGTTTTTTTCTACAGGATAGAACCTGCTGCTTATCTGGTGTAGTGGTGGTGTTAAAGCTCATTAGAATTAATCATAAGTTTAAATGCTTCACCACTTAACCCCAGCCAGTGTCACCTCCAGGACGTGGATTTTTGAATCTCATGTTTTCTTGGAGTTTTTTTTCAGAGAGCTGCCCTCAAGGTTTGTTGTCTGAAAGGCTGAAGGATCCCTCTGGTGCATCATGGACTGGAATGTGCAGCCTGCTAAACTTTGTGTGGATGCTTTTTTCAGAAATTCTTCACCAAACCTACCCGAGGGTATCCCAGCCTCGGGAATGTGGGACAGGGAAGGCACAGGTGGCAGTTTGCCATGGCAGTTTTGTGACAGGAGAGATGGGGGACTCCAGTGAGGAGGAGGAGGCTGACTCATAAGCTGTTGGCATCACTGAAACATGTGAAATTCTGCTGCACAGTCTCAGAGTTTGGGGTGTCTCTGCCTTTGCTGAATCCTAACAGGGATTGCTGCTGACTCATGCCTTTTAGTGGAGATGGCTTTTATCTGCCCTGGGGAAAGCAGGAGTTTATTCTTCCTGCATAAATTGCATGTGGGTTTTTTGGCTTTTTTTCAGTGGAAAGATTTCCTATTTGGTTGTCTTTAAAACTTAAAAAAAAAAATTAAAAATCAAAAAGCCTGTTTGCACTATGTGCAGGTAATGCAGGCATTTCACAGAATACAAATGGGTTGACTTGTAAGTGGATATTCTCATTTGGACAAGTTTAAATCTGACTTAAGCTTCCAGGGTCTACAAGTGCCACTGCCTCTTGAGATTAAATGCTCTGTGACTTTAACTGATTGTCCAAGATCAGGTCTGTTAGTGCAGACTTGCACCTCAGGTTTATTTCTCATTTCAGGCTCAGTGAAGAATTCCTTTAAACACAGTTTATAAATGGTGGGATAGTTTCACTCTGTAACATTATAATTTGTACTCTGGCACAGGTAATGCAAAATCCTGCATCTGTGTCTTCCACAGGTTATGTGAAATTCTAACACAACAGTTTGTGTAAAGGAGTAATGTGTGAACTAAATCTGAAAAGACCACCCAAACACAAGAAAAGCCCAATAAGAGCTATTTATTTTCAAAGCTGCAGGAAGTAGAGATGGAAACAGTTTCTTACTGCTTGCACTCTCCTCCAGTGCCTTTTTAAAATTATTAATTGATTCTAGAAGTAAAAGACATAATTTTACTGCACAATAAATAAGCCAATTATGCTTCTTCACATAAACCTCCTGAGAGATTTTTTTTTTACACTGTCTAAATTCACCAAGAATAACAATAGATATGGTCAAACATATTTCCTTAACAAAAATCTTGTTCTGGCTTTTGTTTTAAGATTATTTTTGTTGTGTTCACACCCCCACCTCTGAAATCCTGGAGCTGTCATAGTTATGAGAGGTGTTGTCAGTGTTCTGAACCCTCCCCACATTATTAATTCAGACAAAGCCTTTGTGGATGCTCTAAGATCACACTGACTTTAATGAAAATGTCAGTATTGGCCCACACTGTGTTTTTGGTCCAGAAAAATAGTACTTTTTTCTATAAAGAAGCTATAGACAATCTTTAGATCTTGTTAGTTGTTAATGGCTGAATAATCTCCCCTATCCTCATGTATGCACCTGTCCAGAGAAGCACTTAAACTGGTTTATAACTTCAAGCAATCAAGTAGCCTGGAGAGGTTTTTCAAGCTCTTAATTTCATGTGTAATTAAGATGAAATAAGCCTTAGGTTGGGTTCTTTGAAAATGTCCTTTAAGGAGAACAATAATTGGAGTCAACAGCAAAATAATCAACTTTGTTATGACAATAAGTCAGCATGTACCTGCTGTGAAGTGTTGTGGGCTTCTTGCCTTGCTTCTGATGTTTTAAAAGCAAGAAAAAAAATACTTAAAGTCTCTCACTGTGGATAGAGTGGGAGTGAAAGAAAAATCCTTCAGACTTTTTCCAATGCTTTTACAATGTTTGCTAGAAGGAGCAAATGGGGGACAAGGTGGACAGGGAGTGTAATTTGAAGGCATTTGGCTTTGGCTTGTCATTTTCTGCACAGTGTCTCAGAAGACACCTGAGACAGTTCCTCTGCATTCCACCTGCAATCTCAAATGCCCAAAAGGCTTTTTTTCCTCACCTTTAAAATCAAACTCTGTCTTGATGTCTCTCATTCAAAAAGACAGATGAAAATAGCTGAAGGGCAGAGAGCTTGCTTTGGGTGATATACAGGGGAACCTGCTGTCAGTAATTATTACTTCAAATAATAATAGAAAAGGTAAAGCAGTCAGCTCTGGGTGTGAACAAGTACTGAATGTTTACATCTGCTGGCTAAAGCAAATTGGGGCTGTGCCCATGAATTGGGACAATTTGTGCTTGGAATAAATTTAGTAGCAAATCTCTCATTGACTTCAATTGTGTAGGATGAAAGTCTAAAGTGGCAAGTGGCCATGAGCTGTGTGTAGGTTTGAAAAGGGAGATTACATCAGGAATGTGGTTAAGTAGAAATGAAGAAAATGAGGAGGTCTTGTTGTTCTTCCTGAATGCATTCAGATATTTGTGCAGAAACTACAAATATAATGCTGCAGATTGAGTCCTTTGGGTGTTTCTGAGCCCTCTGCTCTGGTTTTGTAATGAATAGGGGGCAAAACTGTTTGTCTATGAAGGGTTTAATGAGCTGGTTCTGCTTCATCTGCTACTGAACTCCTTTGAAGTGATAGGGCCCTCTGAACTTGATAAACAGCAATTAAATTATCTTGCTCTGTGTTTTTCAAATGTTTTAGTGCCTTTAAAGGGCTCTGACCCTGCTCTTGACATCTTGGATTTGTTCTGGATCTGATTGCAGACCAATTAAAGTGATATTATGCATGTTGATCTGTTTTGATCAAGTCCTATCACTGAAATAATCTGGGATGTTATGACTTATTAGTACTTCTCCACCTATGTTTTTGATGTATCTAAAGGCTGTGAATTTCAGAACTCTGCAGTGGGGCCAGGAATGAATGTTCTTGTAATGAGGGTTCTTTTTCCCCCCTACTGTTAATTTCCAGCACCATCTAACAGTAACAGCCTTTCTCCTAAGAAAAATGTTAATTAAAATCAATGATGTCCTCAATTAAGTTGTCAGATTACTTGAAGCAAGTATCTCAGTGTAGAAGAGAAGATGCTAATTAATACAATAAATTGTTTTAATTTCTGTCTCTTAAGCAGATCACCACACTGTTATCATTGTGACTGAGATGGGAATTACTGGCAAACCATGGTTTGAACCCTATAAAACCTGCTAAATGAGCTCACTAAGAGACCTCATACTGAACCCATAACTAGAGATTCATATTGTACATTACAGCTTTTCCATGAGAGGGTAAGAAGCCCAGCCTCCTTTGCAATGTTTCTTATTGAAAATGTGAAATGTTTCCAGCCTGACATCCCCTCTGCATGTGCAGAACTGCATTTGTGCTTTTGGTTATAGAAATAACAGAGAAAATTTACCTGCAGTCCTAAGAACAGTCTGCACTAGAAGAAGTTCTGGATTGGAAATGTATTTACCAGTGCTGAGTGAGAAATCCCCCTTTATTATTCTGCTTTTCATTTCCTGCCTGGCTTGACAAACTTCCCTCAGCCAGTCAAATTTCTGGGACAGGTGAGAACACCCTGGACACTGCAGCTAACAGAGTTTTGAGGGGTGCAGCACGACCCTTTGCCTTTCAGATGAGTTAGGACAGTGCCCTGCTGCAAGTGGGCCAGATGTTCCTGCTTAGCAAGAGAAATTCTGCCTAAAGAGCAGATCGAGGTGGCAAAGCCATCCTGGGTTCTGCACTTTTATCCCACCATCATTGTCAGCTGAGGAGATGCTGCTCTTCCAGACTTCAGCCAGGAAAGACCGTGTGACTTTTGAGCTTGGGGGTTTTCCTTGGGGGAGAAGGGGCTGGGAGGTTGTTTTATGCCATGGCAGTGGGGAAAGAGCCTGGTTTTGGCCAGCTGCTGAATATTACACCATTAAAGAAAGTAATATCAACATCAAAATACAGTGCTGAGGTATTTTGGTCCAAATATTGCTTGAAACAGTTTGTCTACTTCAGACCCTGTAAATCAGGAAAAGGACATTTATGTTAGTCATGTGAAATTGAAGAACATCGATAAATTTATGTCCAGCTTCTGTTGATTTTAGTAGGATAACTTTTTTTTCTAAATTAAATTAAAGATTTCTTTTCCCCTAAGTAAGGCCTCTCCTCTGGCCAGGTAATGTAAATGGGGTTTGGACCAGACCTCATCCAGGTTCTACTGATGTATGTTAGTCTTAGATGCTGAAGGGCTTCATCACCCAGGCTTGATGTAAGAAACCCAAAAGAGAATATTCTCTAGAAGCTGAGGACAACATGATGATAAATTTCTCACAGTCTCTTGCTGGCTTAGTGTTCTGCCTGAGGGTTTTTGTGGTGTTTTTTTTCCTGTGACATATATTTACCCAGAAATTTGAAAAGCTGTGGATGATTTTGGCATTTATTTTTGCAACTCTCTAAAGAAAGGGTAACGATATTTATATGTTTATATAGCTTTTGAATAACTATAGGTGGTACAGGTGGAATCCCACAGACACCTGGGGCTTAAAAAAGTCTGTGAAAGAACATTAAGCCCAGGTAGAGATGTAGATTTTCTATGTGAAAGGTAATTTTGTAGAATTTCTCTGTCTGCTTCTGCAATAGCAGTGCTCAGATTCTAAGCCCTTACTCTCCAAATACCCTATTTTTACTCACCTTTGGTTTACTGAACTTTCATCTGCTTGGTCTAAACTTGCCTTTGTTTTGGAAAGTTCCAGAACAAGCACCCAGCTAACTCCATGACTTACTGCATAAGAATGTGAGGAAAAGTGTATTTTCTGCTCTTCAGAATGTGTTGGCACTTTTTTTCTGTGTTCCATAAAACTAAAAGCCTCTGTTAAGGCATCAGGCTCAGCAGGAGGCAGGAGTATGAGTAATCTTCACTTTGCCTTGTTTGAGGCAGTTGGTTTTGAAATAACAAAGCCATGCAAACCTGACAATACCTGTTTGTGGGAGCCTGGCAATGTGTTCATTTACTTGACATCAGAGAGGGAAGCACAAAAATGCTGTGAGTTTTTCTTAAGTGCTGGAGAGAAACTGAAATATTTTTCTTCGTGGGGTTATTGACCATTTAAAGTTATATAAACTCCTCTTCCACACTGTCTGCTTAAAATTATGCATGGAAGTTTTAATAATTTAATATTTAATGATTTAATTTAGTCTACCTCAGAGCTAGGGAATGATGGAACAAGTACTACAGGCAGTGCATTTCTCAGCATGAGTTTGGGGTGGTTTCACTGGTGGGAGTGCTGGAAGGATGTTCATGTGGGTAGAAGTTATACACTGGTTAAACACCTACATTCATATAATAATTCTTTCATTGAAAACTGCTGTGAATTCAGTGAAGCAAGACCTGGGATGGAGAGGTAATATCTTGTTCAGTAGGAGGGGAAAGATATCCCTCTAAATATTTCTGAATGTTGCTGGAAAAAGAGAAGTAGGTCAGTGGGAGCTCTGTAGCACCTCATCCCATATCATTGCCTTCCACACAGTTTGAAAAATCAGCTGAGCCCTTGCAGGAGCTGCAGGATAAACCCCAAAGATGGGCTCACCATTGTGGACATGCAGGTATTCCTCCTTTGCTGAGTCACATTCACTCATGGAATAACTAGAAAATCTTGCTAGGCATTGACCAGCCCTCATTAGGGAAGGTTCTTAGCATTCATTACTAAATCTTTAATTATAAAGTAGCTATTGAACAACACTCACCTGTAATATTGTATAAAACTAGAGGGGTTTTTTCCTGTTTACTTTCACTTAAAAGTTGCCCTCTGATCTCTCAGGTGTGGTGAAGTCCTGCATTTTGAAGTTCTGATGAGGCACTTGCTGAGTTTCTATTTTCTTCATATTCTTGGCCATACACCTGAATGCACAGAAGAAGACATCTGCCTGCAGAGCTAAAATTGTATCTGTCACACTTCAAGACAAGAAGAAAACCATTAATTCTGGCAGATAACTGCAAAATATTGCCTGACCAATCTCAGGCTTGCTGTGGACCTTCAGCAGGAAAAGAATCATGGATCTTTTCAGTTTTTGTTGTGTTATTCCTAAAAGCGTTTGTTCTACTAAAAATTTGGCTTCCTAAGACAGATTGCTATTAATTGTGTCATATTATCTGGCACTGCCTGGATATTATTCTTTCTAGTGCCTTCTCAGGCTTGTGTTTCTAGAAGTTCAAACTTGTGCAGCTGGATCAGTAAGAACAAGAGCAAAATGAAAAAAAAAAAAAAGAGTGAACTTCAGTGCCATAAATATAAAAAAATAAAGACCCACTGCAATTTATTCTGTTTCTGCAGTGAAACAAGAGTAGAAGTTCCTTCTAGTTTTCACAAACCTTGGTTTCCCAGCTGTTTTTGTTTTTTTTTTTCTGACTTCCCTTTCTCTGAAAACAGAGAAATCTGGGTTCTTACTACAGAGCCATAAAAATGCCTGCTAGGTTAAATTTAGTGCCACATGCAGCTTTTTATTCTTTTTGAAGCCATGTGCAGAACCAAATCTATTGAAAGTGGGTAGAGGCAGTTGTGGACTGGCCCAATGTGTTACTCTTTGCTTGCTGAAATATCTTTTGCTTCACAACAAGATTTTGAACAACACAAGTTATTTTTTTAAAATGGAAATGGGGAGAAAAAGCACATAAAGAGCTACTGAGAAAGGCTGGAATTTACAACATTTTCACAGATTCAGCTAGCATTACTACAATAAGAGTGTAAAGCAACTGTATATAATTTCTGCTTCTTGTGCCATGCTTCCAGCATGATGCACAGAAATTGAATTGGGATGCAAGCACTCGAGTAACAGCATGTCTGGACTGTGAACAATTGCCTATCTAGGCAAATCTGACTGCAAAGGAAGATGAATGATGCCTGGTAAAATGGGAAACTCAGTAATTCACAGAATAACCCAGTCAGAATAACTAAAAGGCTGAAAACCCTAAGGCAAAGCAAAAAACCCAAAAGATGAACAACAAAGAGGTTTAGAGCAGGAAACATGAAAAGAATGGCTTTAATTTTGATTATTCATCAAGAGGCTTCAGTGCCAGATATGATTTATTAATGCATGCTGCCCTAGGTGGAGAATAAAGCCAATAGGGAAGAAAATACCACACGAGGGTTGGTCTAAATCATGTTTTCAGGAGAACCTGAATCCAGCAGGTGCTCCAGGTGGAGCATGGAGTGCAGCTAGCTCAAAAGATGAAATCTGTTTGACTGCCAAGCAAAAGATACTCTAACTATTGCTGAGGATAGAATATCTGATTATAATATTGCATTCTGTGATCATTGCTTCAAAAACCTCTGGGCATTGTGGTGTGCATGTGCTGTCCCCTCTGGTCCCAACAAATGGAATTCTCTTTGTCTACTAGAGATTACCTAACCAGACTTTTGAGGTTGTTTATGCAGTGGCTGTGCTGGAATGATGAAACAGCCATCAGTTATTTACACAGAACCATAGAACCACAGCACCTTTTCTTTTGCTGTCTGCAAATTGCAGGGAAGAGCTATAAAGAAAATAATCACAGCTTAATTTTGGGAAGTTATATTTAAGTGCTATCCTACAGATGGCATTCTAGTGTAAAACTTCATTAAAAATCTTACTGCAAGAGATTCAGTGGCTGCTAAAAAGAAGAAATATTTTTTCCCTTTTAGACAATCTCCTTATTTATTCCATTAGAGCATAGCTGATTGTTTGAAATAGTGTAGTCATTATATATTAAAGTGAGAAATTTCTGAAATACAAAAACATTTTTAAAAAAACCCCAGGCTATTAAATAGTTCTTTTTGTGATCTAAAACAAGAGAAATCCTTTTTTTTCCCCCACCAGATCCGTATGCCCTCTAAAAATACCCATTTAGGACAAAAATCACACCAGAGCTGGGCGTGTCTGATATCTAGTTCTGATAAAACTGGAGCCCCCAATGACTTCTAAAGTGGGTTCCTGATAGAAATTAGTGTGGAAGTGATAATTGTGAGTAAAGACAAAGTGTTTCTGAGCACTCTGAAAGTTCAGTTTTGGTGTTGAGGGGGTAGGACAGAGGCTCTGGGAATCCAAATGATCCATGACAGAAGCTTTGTATGCACTGCTAGAAGTCTGACTGGGTAAAGAATTTAATTGTTTTTTTTTTTTTTGAGGGATTTCTTGTTACCTGTTGATTGCAGGAAGCTGAAAGATTGGATAAAATCTTTCTGTAATATGAATAAAAGTCACTGAAACATGAATATTTGAGGCTTTTGATCCTGAATTCTTACCTTACATCATCTCTTTAAGGCACAATGTGTCTGGAACAAATGTTCATGAAGTCCTGTGGTACTTGGGCTGCCTCTGTTTCCTTCCCTAGTTATTTTAAAAATCTTTTGTCTGTCCTTTGCACGTTACTTCAAAGTGTTTGATGAAATAGTAGCCATTCAGGTGTCATTCTTAACACACTTTAGATAGAATTTAAGTACCTTTCTGCACCATTCACCATGAAAAAACCAAAGTGTTTGTCTTGGCATTTGTTAATCCCAGTTTAATAGAAAAACCACAAACCAAGCTAACACAAAAAAATCCTCACAAACCCCAAAAACCAACAGCCAAAATCTAACAAAATATTCTGTCTTCTACTTACACCATTTTTTTAGGAGTCATATCATATATCAGGAGAGAACACATCATTTAGGAAAGAGTGAAAGCAAACTTTCCAAATGTTTCTCTAATTTTACATGATCTTGTTTACATATTTGGAAATCATTTTATCAAGTTTTGAAATAATTCACGATTCACTACTAGGGTCAGTGTAATTCATGTTCTGTCCTGTCACTTTGTTCTACAGACAAGAAAAAACTGATTTAAATGGGTGATCTTGAACACCAAATGCCTGGAGAGTTAAATGTGTTCATTTCCTGTTGTCAGATCACCTGAGGTATAATTGAATTTCGAGTATAAGTTGAGACTTCATTAGGAAAGCTTCCTGAAAAGCTATTGATATGTAAAATGAATGATTTTTATGGCACAGCCATCTTTCCCCTCAGTGTTTCTGTTGTATATTTTGATGTTCCTTGGCTGTGAGCATGGGCAGCTGTCATGGTTTGAACCCAGGTGACAACTCAGTGCCACACAGCAGCTCCTGCAATCCCAGGGGGACGTGGAGGAGAACTGGGAAAATAAATAAAGTCCTTGGGATGAGGTAAGAACAGTTTAATAGCTGAAATAAAACAAAACAATGTAATAATGTTAATTGTGATGAAAAGGGAGACAATAAAAAGAGCAAAAAGTCGGGCTGAAGAAAAGCAAGTGATGCAGAATTGCTCAGCATCCCCTGACCAGAGCCCAGCTGTCCCTGAGCAGTTTCTAGACTGCACCTTGTGTGCCATGGTGTGGAATATCCCTTTGGCCAGCCCAGGTCAGCTGTCCTGGCCATGCTCCCCCTGGTTTCTGGTGCACCTCCTCCCTGCCAGAGCTTGGGAACTCAAAAGTCCTTGATTGAGAGCAAGAGTTGCATAGCAGCAACTAAACATCAGTGTGCTATCAGCATTGTTCTCATCCTGAATCTACAGCACAGCACTGTGCCAACTGCTAGGAAGAAAATGAATTCTATCCCAGTTGAAACCAGGACAACATAAAAAATGACCTCATTTTTCTGGCACGAGATAGCAGATATTGGTTATTTAACAACTGTTGGTTTGTCATGGTGAACCAGCAGAACTGAACTGGCCAGGCTACCCCCTGCTGCATTTAAAAGCAATTTTCCTTCAGAAGTTCAAAAGTGTCTGAACTTCATGTATTCTTTTAGGGAGAAATAAGTTTTCTGTGTGAAAGGAGACAATCACTAAGGATGTGAATTTTTTGCAGAGACTTCAATTAGCAGAAGTTGACAATGCAGGCTGGAATTTTGGGGAAAAAAAAAGAGGGTAAAATGGGTGACTTTTCTGCCCTGACTGAGATATTTGAGAGGAAAGGGTTATGTTGGGGTTTAGGATTTCCCTCCCCATTGAGCAACATGAACAGCAGAAAGACCCCTGATTTTTCCTTCTCCCCTACCCTCAGCACATATCATCAGTCCATTTCCTTCAGTGATTTTTGTTGTCTGAGTGTCTGTATGTTTGTTTTCTCCTTTTCTCATAGGTGTCATTCTCTACTAGACAACAAATTCTGAGTAGCCCCCTTTCTCATTTCTTATTTGATTAGCATGGCTGTGTTCTGTAGTGAAATACTGTGGAAATATCTATTTTTGGAAATGTGAAAAAATAGCCAACCAAACAAACCCAAAAGTAATTTGTAAAGATGCAATAACACTGCCTTACAATGTTAACCTTGTTAATTAAAGGAAAAATATCGAGGAAAAGAAGATGTGATAGAAACTGTTCCATTTATTTGCATTGACTTTCAGTCAGGAACTGTTTTTCCATGTTATTGCATTAAAATGTTTTGAGTATTTCACTTAAAGGTAAGGCAGTTATGCAGATGTTTATCGTGGTACCAAAAGGCAGCATATGGTTTGCACACTGAGATGAAAATACCAAAAGGCACTAAAAACATGTTAAAATCATCTGAAAACAACTATTTTCTCTCTGTGTGCAGGAATGCTGGAAGCTTTTTTATTGCAGAGAACATTAATCACAGCAGAATCAGGACTAAATATGCTCCTTGATAATTTAAACAACAACCATTCTAGGAACAGACACAAAAGGTCCGGTTTTAACATTAAACTTTATCCATCTTGTTTGATTATCTTTTTTTTTTATTATTTTTCCCCTGATACTTTTCAAATGACTCTTCCTTTATCCTCTGATCCCCTTTGTGCTTTCATTCTGGCCCCAGCCCTTTTATCACTTTGTTGCACTTTTATGTCTGTGAGTTCTGTTTTACTTCGTGTTCAAAGGACCCTCATTGTGATCCAGAAGGGAGGGAGGAGGATAAAGAGAGGCTTCCTTTCAGTTTTAAAAACTTACTGATAGGAGATCTGAGAGCTTCCAACAAGCCTCTTTTACTGTTCTTTGCAGTTTTCTTCTGATCTCACACAGCAGTGATCTTTGTTTCCCTCCTCCCTGTCCCCTCTCTGTCTATCAGTCAAATGGATGAAGAATCTCTTACCCCTTATCTGTTGTTCCCCCATTTTCCAAAAGGTTCCTCATTTATTGGTCTGAGGATGTGGTGTGGTTAAACTGCAACGACCAAGAGCAAGCACCTTGTCTAGAGCAGCCCTTAACTTTTGGTTACACAGAGTTTCCCAAGGGCTGAAGGAAGAAAGAAGAATGATCTCTGAACCCTTTTTACTCTGGAATCCCAATTTTTCTTCCCCCATCCCGATGATGTGTTTGGCACTTCTCTGTCTGCAGAAACTCCTCTTATTCCACAGAGAATCTTTCATCCTGGGGGAAAGAGTCTCACACAATACCTGGAGAATTAACAAAGGGATGTGAGATAATGGCAGTGTTGCATTTTTCTTTCTATTTTTCTTTTTTATTTTTCTTTCCCCCCCCTACTCCACAGCCTTACTTGCATTTAGTTCAAGGTAAAGTGGAAGAAAGTTTGGGGGTATGTGTGCATACAAATATAAGTATATATGTGGATATCAGTTTTTGTGTGCATCTGTCAAATAAATTTGATAGGCAGAGCAGCAACCATTAAGCTTAGAAAATTTAAATATAGCCAGCTTACAGTTTGATCATTTCAGGAATGCAGATGTCACAAGTGATAAAATGTTCAATATTTCAAGTCTCAAATTGGCAACAATGCACTAACTTAAAGATAGTATACCTTAAAGATATACTTAAGTATATATCTTAAGATATATCTTAAGTATATCTTTAAGACATAAATACTGAGGAGGGGGAAAAAAAATAACCTTTTTCTCCCCTGCATTTGCTGTATCTTTTCCCTTTAGAAGTCATTTTAGCTAATTACCAACAAGGATTAGCTTTTTCAGTAGGTTATTCTTACAATGTGTCATTTTGAGCTAAACTCTGAACAAATGCAATCATCTAAAAGAGAAAACAGAGATTAATCAGCTAATAGTGAAAGAAACCTGATTACACAAAAGTGGCAAAGCATAAACCCCCTTGCATTTGCAACCCATAAAATATTAATTAAAATAATTAAGATTAGGGTGTAGTGCCTGTAAAGATCTTTGTTTCCTACTCCACTTTTATTTTAGAAGTCTCTTGATTTGCTTTACTTGGAGAGATGCTTGGGCTGTGTCAATCACACACTGAAGCAGTCTGAGATAATCCCAGCTCCTGTGAGAAATGCCTTGGAAGATGCAATCTGGGCTTGGTTGTTTTCTCTCATTTTTGATTGTGCAGGGATTTTAGTTTTAATACTGTGAGGAGGTGAGAACAGCACCAGGTGAGAAAAGAGATTTCCTGTGGATGAGGCCAGTGAGACAATTAATCTAATTATCTTAAAAAAAAACCCTTTCAAAAAGCCCCCTAAAACAAACAGAAAGAGGGAAGAAATACCCTCCTGAGGGAAGAAATCCTTGTCCTTCTGAGGGAAGAAAGACTTGTTAAAAAAATGATACCTGAGAAGGAGAGAGAGAAGAGAAGAGAA
>WAAE01007804.1:0-18006 GCA_013400495.1 Nicator chloris
GGGCTACGAGCTAGACATGTGCAGTCCAGCTTCACAGTGACAGTGACACGACAGGAGGGGATGGAACAAAGCTGGACAGGGAAAGCTCAGCTTGGACATGAGGAAAATGTTCTTCCCTAGAGGGTGGTCAGTCACTGGAACAGGCTTCCCAGGGAAGTGGTCACAGTAGCAAAGTCTGTCAAAGTAAAGGGGAATCTCGATGATTAGTTCAATTTCAAGCATTACTGTGAGGAGCAAGACATGGGACTTGGTGAACTTTAAGAGATCCTTCTAACTTGATACAGTCTGTGACTCCACTAAAGACAGATTCATTCTGAATTTGATTCACAGGGTTGGGAGAGGTTTTTTAAAATTCAGTTCAGCAAGCTCCTTCAGCAAACACTGTGCCTTTTCTAGTTCATCTAGATTTTCTATATTTCAGATTTTCCATATTTCAGATTTTCCAACTGTGTTTCCTTAAATTCCAATATTTCTAAGTGGAACAAAAAGGTTTTGTATTATATCTTTGGCAGATCCATCAGAAATAGATGCTCCACATCACGTTGGGTTTTTAGGGTTAGTCCTTAGTGCTGATAAATTCATCGCTTGCTGAAATCTGTCATCCAGCTTTAAGAATATATAAACAGAAAACACTTTTTAACCTCTTCTCTGTGGCCATTGAACTAGTGCCTTAAAAGTACTGGAAGAGCATGACTGGAAATCTTTCTCTGGAGGAAAATTTAGCTTTGTTCTGTGGTTAATGGTCAAACACTACCTCTCACTAACAGATTAACAAGTCTTACAAAAATCTTAAAGGAATGGTTATTTGAAGTATAGAGTTATTGGAGAAGATTGTTTTGTTACATTAAATACAATTAAGGAAGAGAAAAGGTAATAAAGTGGTTGATTCAACAAAATTATAATGCAGAAATTAGGGGGAAAACAAAACTTTATTTTAAAGGGCTGTGCTGTCATAACAAACAAGCAAACACAATTTAAAAAATGAAAAAGGAGAAAAAAAAAACTGGCCAAGAGGCAAGAAATACCATAAAACCAACAAAGAAGGGGGGATCCAACACCTTTTCTGATAGAAATAGCAGATACAAAACCCTGAAGTTTCAAGAATGAATTTTGACTCTTTAAAAATATTTAAGGACAGTTAGTCCTGTGATGTAGGAATTTTCAATAATTTCTGTTAGAAAGTTGCAGGTAGAATCTATTATTACAATAAAATCCAGAATAGCTACCAGCATTTCTTAATCATTAATAAACTTGCACAAAATAGAGACAATAATATTAAAATCACATGAACAAAGTTAAATTAAGGCAACTCTGCCCAACTGTTTAACATGAATGAAATTGGTGCAAATTTGTTGTTTGTGGAAGCTGGATGGAGGAGGAATGAACCAGAAGATCTGAGTATGACATTCTACTCCATCTCAGGACTTTTGATAAACAGATATTGATTTTTTGATTGAAAACTTAAAGTTCAAAATTCACATAAGGATAGATTATTCAAAAATATTATATGAAACTGTAGCTTAAATTTGCTCATTTATTTGTTCATATAAATTTCCCTAAGGGAACAAAAAATATACTTATAAGTCTTCTGATTTATTTTGTTCTGCTGGAAAACAGCATTACAAATTTTATGAAGTGGTTCTGAGAAGAAGGCAGACAAATAGAAATATTTTTGAAAATGCAGAGAACTTAAAATATATTCCTGCATAAACCTAGTTTTAGCCTATGTATGTGCATACATTACAAAAGGGTATTAAATGCATGAAATAGTAAGAAAAGTTTCATAGACTGGATTAATTTTATACCAGAATATAGGCTCACCAGCACTTTGTTGCTGCCAATTTTTTAAAGGCCATGAATCAGTCATTTTCCTTCACTTCACAGTCCTGACAACCTCCATCCTGTTCCATTATACTGCAATTTCTTGCTGTAACTGGAATGCAATACATAAGTGAGAGGAGATGACTACCCATTATCATATCTTTCTTCAGACTGAGATGAGTTTACTGCAGTTTGAAATAAAGGTAACCAGGTAGTAGTTGCTGGTAGTAGCACGCATTGCTCATCATGCCCAGATTCCTGAAGCTTGAGAAAATCTTAGAAAAGTTGCTCAGAAGAGGTTTCTACTACAAATAAATGGAGGGGGAAGAAAAATCATTGTTAAGTACTGTGAACATATGGGCCAATGTGAGGTTTTAAGATCCAGCTGCTCGTGACTGAAGTGAACCAGGTCTGTTACAGGGTAATGTGATTCCAACGAGCTGCTGCTGAAAGCAAAACATGGTCAGGGCTTACAAGAAACTCCAGCTACAAGGAAGCATTGTAATCTAAACACTCATTTTCTGTGTGCTCCACACATTGTTTCTGCTGGTAATCAGTGACTTTCAGACAAAAGGTGTTGCTGCATGTAGCAGCAGCCACCCAGTATTTATTTGCATAGTACGTGGGCCATGTCCACTGTCATAAAACTGTTCCTGAAGCCTTCAGGCAGTGACAGAGTGCAGAATAAGAGTAGAGATTTATCTAAGTTCAAAATTAACTTGTGTCTACTAGTGTCATAAGCTTCAAAATTATAAAATTTGTTGATAAAAGGAAATACGCCAGTTCCCTATGGCAGACAGAGATTCAGATATGACTTCATGGCCACTAAATTGTGTTGGGGTGGTTTGGGGTTTTTTGTTTGTTTGGTTTAGGGTTTTGTTTGTTTGCTTAATTTTTGGGAGTAGTTTTTTTTTTTTTTTTTTTGTTACAAGTTGAGCTCTGTAAACTTGATCAAATGAAAATATAAATCTGTTGCAGAACATGGTTGCTAGCTGAAATAACACCAGCTGATTCATCCATCTCTCAGTGTCCCTTGGGCAAACCAAACTGGCTACTGAACACACTTAAGACTGAAAAAAGAATTAAAACACAGACATTAATAATTAATACAGGCAACAAGGAAAGAGTAACAGTAGGAAATAGAAAACCATTTCCTTTTAAATACAGATAAAAGATAATCATTGTGGTGTTAATGAACGGTCTTAGATACATGGAGCAGAATCTACCAATTTGCTTAAGTACTCAAATTACCTTAAGGTGTTTATGTGATTTTGTTAACAACTTCTAAATTCGGAGTAATGCAAGTCTGAAAGGGCCCTCTTGGATCACAGAAATCCATGCATTGCTACCAGATCCAGCTATGGTGGTCAATTCTTTTATGGAGTAGTCAAAGTCCTTTTAAAAGAACTAATTTTGTTGTTGTTGTTTTGATTTGGAGGAGTTGTGTCTTCAACAGGTACAGAGCAGCTGTTCCAGAACCTCACTCCTTTGATGCAGTAGTGAAGTTTTCAGCATATTTTCAGCAAGTTTATATCCATCTGTTCCTGTGGCAACACTGTTAACTCAAAATCCCTTTTTTTTCCTCCTGGCACTAACTCTATTGACATGTTTATAGAAAAAACAATCTTATGCCTTTTTTTTTTTCCAAATCAGCCAGCAAAAGGTGTTCTAATTTCACACCTTGATAGCCTTCTTTCTGTCTGTTTCCTTTTTAATTTATTCGTTTTGTATCTGAGGAACCAAAACTGCACCCCATACTCCAGATATCACTGCCTTCTGCCGCCTGATACAATTTCATGCTATGAAATCCTCCTACAAGGCTTCAAATTCCATTGGGATCTTTCTGTTATGAAAGGGGATTCCAGTTACTTGGACTTCCCAGCTCACAGCTTTGAATTTTGCTTTCCCTTTCACAATGTCAGTTTTCAGTCCTAGACATTTGCTCCTGGCCATCCCCTTTGTTTTGACCTCATAATGAGCATTACAATCAGAGGTAAAGAATATGCTTAATTTTGAGACAGGTGGAAGTCTTCTTTTTCTGCTTTTTGCATTCAAGTAATCTTTCTTTTTAGGGTATACAGAGTGGCCCAACTTCAGATGGAGGATGAGCAGAAGACTTCTGTTCAGGGAACTGCACAGGCACCTGCTGGTAGGACTCAGCTGACAAGAAGTTCAAACCCACTCAAGTTCAAGAGGACATGGATGTGAAATGTCCCACTTTTCTGGCAAACACATTGACCTTTAGACTACTGAGAAAAAGGCTGCGTCCTGATATTTCTCAAATGAAGACTTTCTTGGAGAGTTTTCAGGTTGAAAGTCTCGAGTTCAGAGTTGACTCGGCATAAAACAATGTGGAAATAGGAATGTTGCCAGTTTTAATGTCGTTTGCACATGACATAAGCTTTTTATTTGAGCTTTGATTTTGTTATTGAAATATTCAGAGCAGTTCCTGCCAAGTGATACACTGGCAGCAGACCTGGTACACAGCAAAGTTTATTTTAATACAGTCATAAATAATAATGTTGAAGAAAGTGATTTTTGACCTTTCTGCCCACTTACCTTATTTTGGCTCTTTATACTAAGCCGTGAAACTTCTGAAGTGTCCATTTACGGGTTATTGACTTAAATGAAAGAATAAAACTTTTTTTCCATGCATAAAAAGCCGAATTGCCACATTTCAATGAATGTGATCACGACTGCCATAAGGATGCCTGAATAAAGACTTTTTGCTGCACAGTCTGGGGCATGGCAGCTCGCAGCAAACTACATGTGAGCCAGATCCTCAGCTGGGGTAAACAGCCAGGGCTCCACTGGCACAGAGAGGTGGACTTGGATCAGCCGAGGATGTGGGGTTTGATTGTTATGTGGTAAGGGCAGTGCCTACTTGCAAGAATGAAGTATCAGATTTGTCCTAAGGAGGTTTATGTATTTCCTTTCTTTTCCACTGCCCAATTCCTTTGACATCCTAATTTGGGTCCCTGAGATAATTTATAAGATAAATACTGCTGAAGATAAGGGGGGTCTGATCCCATTTTAAATGTATAGCTCCTTCTTGGAGATAATTTAATTTCTATGGCAGTAATAATAACATCTCCAATAATGGTGCTTTCAGGGAATATAGCCCGTGATAAACTGTCACTGAATGAGGATGGCATTGGATCATCCTTCCAGATTACATAGTGTTCATTTAGAGCGGAGGAAACTGAGATGTGTGCAAACGAAACTGTGTTCTGCAATATTTGATATACATAACTAAAACAACCTCTTCAAAAATATATTCCGAGGAAAATCTGTTTTACCAAAATCTAAAGTGTTGTCCTCAGAAATGGTCATAAAAATTGCACAGTTTACCTTATGTTTATGTTCTATATATCTATCTTTTTAACAAAGTGGTGATTAGAATCTTTTGCAAAAAGAAGTTCTCTCATGTAATGCAGTTACAAATGCACAAAGTAAAACAAAATCTCTCATGAAAAGCTTACTGATTAAATTGCTGGGGAAGGAAAAGAGATCTTCGCTATGGAAACAGAGTAGAGACAGATTAAATGACTTGCTTAGGGTCATTCCTGAATAACTGTTCAATGCCTTAAGCATGGGGCCACTCTTTTGTTCCATTTCAGGTCAGGTATTTGTAAAATGAAGGTGTATATTTCTTCTGCTTTTTCTACTTTTTTTTCTTCTTTGAAGCAATCTACACAAAACCAGAAAAGCAGAATATTTTCAGAAGCATCTGTGTTAAGTGTTCCAAAATAAGTCAGACTTGACAAGACTCAATTTGCAAAAAAGTTGTCAAAGTGGTTTTCAAGATATTCTCAACCAATATTTCCTATCAGCAAATAGTCATGTCTTTGTCCAGTTGTTGCCCAAATTCAGAGATAGATAGATGCTAATGGCTTCAGTCTGCAACAACAATAAAAAAATCTGACTTCCTTGGAATTGACTTAGAAATCTTTCAACACATCAAGTTTCAGTATCCGATGGACAGTTAACACCTGTGTCTTTTCAGAGGCTAGAAGTAAAATATCCTTTCATTTTAGTTCTTTGAAATGCTTAGTATGGAGATATTCTTGGAACATACTAAAATGCAGGGTCTGAAAAAGGCCAACCCTTTCATTTCCACTGGGAAAAGAAATACCAGCTTTTCACTCCAGGTTTAGTGTTCATCTCAGAATTTTGGAATCTATGCATCTTGCCCTTGACCATGACACTACAGGTAAATGACTCTGCTTTTAAGGAAGTAACCAAATTTCCTCCTGTGAGAAACCTCTGTTTTGGTGGTTTTCTACTCTGCTAGAGGGATAATACAGGTTTGAACTCTTCTGTCTAAGGAAAGGATAGAAACTGGGTTTCCTTGGTGGGTGGGAGTGGCCCAGTCTCTAAAATACCATCTTGTGTTATAGGGCTAGTGTATTACATTTTGAAAAGAAAAGCACTAATCATCCACATGCAATAGAAACTCATACTATATCTTTTCCAGTAACTTTCTAGCTGGATACATCTAACCTCACTGCAGAGAGGAAGCCTGTATCCTCAGCTAGTGCTAAATGGCAGCTCGAAGGCTTGGTGTTCCTTCTTTTTAAATCTGTATCTTTTTAGATTTTCTTTTATATATATTTCTTCCTGTACAGGGAGAGTAATGGTGTAAAATGAAGTTTCCTAAATTCCATTTTGGAAGATGAGATCCCCCCAAGAAAGAGCAGTGCAGTCTTTTACTGAATTGCATCAAAAGGACTGTTCTGTACCACTGAGTTAAACACTGGTCGGGTTTTGTGCAAAGGGATCTTTGGTGGCCAGCTGAGTCATTTTATGCTTAGTTCAAATGAACAAATATTTTCTCTTTTGCAACAGGTACAAAGCCCATGAAGGGCTGAGGGAACAGCTGGTAAAACACGCAGTAGGGCACAGATGTTGTGGTTCCTGTAAGGAAAATGGCTGGTCAGCACTGCTTGTACTTGCTTGCTCTCTCCAGGAATGTGCCAGTAAGCTCCAGAGAGGTCTGCAGTGAGTAGGGGCACAGCTACACATCATCCCACACTAAAGGATCTCCTGCCAAATTGCAGAGGAGACAGGCAGCCTTTTGTGTTAGTACCCAAAGCCAGGCAAGGCTCTCTCTCACTCACTATGGCAACTGTCACTGTGAGAGTGATGACAGTGGGAACTAAACCGCCACAAGTGAAACTGAATCAGCTCCTCTGGAAGGAGAACAGCATTCCTAGCATACTTCCAGGGCCTCAGGCCAGTGAGGAAAAAGATCGTTTATCTCAAGCTTTCTCCCCTTGGCTACAGAACTAGCTGCACTGGTAAGCTAAGTTGCCTCCTTGTCCTCAGATCATTTTGACAGCCTGATGCTCTCTACTCTCTCTTCATCCTCCCACCAACAGTTTTAGGAAAGCTTTCTCTAGTTCAAAAGAAATCTGTGGGGGAAAAATCAAACCAGACAATCAAACCCACAAAATATAAAATAAAATAAAAAATAAAAAGTAGACCTCATGAGAATCCATGCTTGCCTCAGTGAAGAGACCATATAGAAAGGTGGATCTTCACCAGCACTCCTCAAACTAGCCCTTTGAATGCCTGAAGGGTACTCTCCTTTTTGAATATGATTTTGTTGATTGATTGTGAGGTATAATAGAAAGGTTGAACTAAGCTGAGGGTATGTCTTCCATCATTCCTTCTGGGTTTTTCCCCCCTTATTTCAGTCCTGCCCCAAGCTCTAAGGTCCAAATCGTTGAATGTTCTTACATAACCAAAGATGATTTAAAAATTTCATTCAGTGCCTGCTTCTTCAGGTATATGCCTAAAGTGTACTAAAGGCATTGGCAATTACTTAAATAAAAAAATCTCTTAAAAATGTACAACTGCTCACAGAAGAACCTCGTGGAATGACTTGGTCTGTGAGGTTTTCAAAATTAATTTCACAGCATTGTTCTTGAGTGTCATTTTGACACACAATACCCTGTGCAATACCCTGAAAATACAAGGACATCTGAAGAACTAGGTTGAAATCCATATGAAAATATCCTTGCTGTTGATGCCATAAGTTTTAGCTTCTGTATTTTTTAGATAACTACTGCTTTAGTGTATAACTCTAAGACTCCATAACCTGTCAACTACATTTCTCCCATTTTATTCAGACTTTCTATCTAGTCCTGAAACTCAAGGACGCCTTACTGTCTCAGGCCCCGACAAATGTAAACAACAGTGAACTGGTGGGGCAAACTTGGAGTAAATTACTGCATTATCTGAAGTTATAATTGGACAATTAACCTCTAATACACAAATAGACCAAACTTACATCTGTCTGAAAAACTCATGAACATCATCCATCTTGGGTGTAGCCTCTGTGAGGCTCCTGCACTGCCCAAGGTGTACCCTTTGAAGGCCTTTCAATAAATACCTATCTTTATTCTCTAATTCTGTCTAGTCTGTGTTCTAGGTGGCCTCTCCAGGCGTCACTGTCTTCCTGTGATTAAGAACCTACTGTTGGCAAGGCTCAGATCCAACTTGAGCCCCATGACATGGAGTGAAGGAGAAAACTATTTTTTCCTTCATCTTTAGTTAACATGTAAGAGAAGAGGGGGAAAGAAACTATCAGTTATGTCTGACCCATAACCCTCATTCTTTAGAATTAGCAGCGCCCAGCAGGTTGAGCTGGAGTGATAAGCAGGTAGAAGGGATGATGTGCCTTTTTAAGCCAAGGGTATAAATACCTGGATGTCTGAAGACTATGAAGACATTTAGGAGAACAGGATGGGCAGCTGAGAGAGAGAGAGCTAAGATGGACATGTAGAATGAGTCTTGAATTGCCAGGGTTACTCATTCTGATACATACTCTGGGCTTCAAGGAGGACATCAAACAGAGGCCTTGGGAACTATTTTGAGGTTTCTTAACTACATAAATATACTTGACCTCTCCACAGGTTTTGCTGTGGTTGTTTTGTTTGTTTATATTGTTTGATCTTGTTCTCTTTCTTTTCAGTCTAGTTCTTCTTTCTAATATGCTCCAGTGTGCTTCTAGGCAGGGAAGAGTCACTTTCGTCCTGGAAGATTACTAGGAAAAAGCTTTTTTTGTTCTTTTTTATTTCCCATGTTGAGAATATGGAAGTATCCTTGAGAATGTAAAACCAAACATAATGCTGGCTGCTGCTAGTACTATCTTGCAGACAGGTTGCACCTCTTGGTTTTAGTTTTACATAGATAGGAAAAAGAAATGGCATCTGGTACATGAAATGCCAGTGATGTGGAAGTTGTTCACTTCATTTCTGTGGACGTATGCCCCTTTTGCTGTGCATGTCTCTCTCAAGCATCACAAATAAAGTCTCCTGTTTACATCCCTAGGTAGTAGCAGATATATGGGATCCAAGAAATAACAGAGCAAAGTTTAAGTGGAAATCCTGGCTTAAAACTCTACTCTTTGCTTTTTCTCATTTTTTGCTTTTATCTTCCAACTATGGCAATCTTTACTGAACATAATTGTCCTTAATTAATTAACATTATATCAAACTACCTCTTATCACATAGTGATCTCTTGATCTCTCTCTTTCTCTCTCTCTTTTTCTCTCCTTAAATTCACCACAATATCAGATAACTGAATGTAGAAAGCTGAGATCCACCAGCTTTTTCCACTGAAATTTTCTCCACTGCATACTCCTTGTAATGCTTGCCAGGGTTGATGTTGAGAATAGGGTGTGAATTATGCTTGGCTGAGAGATAATAGGATATTTAATTAGGTTAGAACGATTCTGGAAATAACCTTATTTGTGTAGCAAAGAAAGTAAAGAGAAACTCAAAAGAACACAGCTATAAATTACCATATTAGCAATAGCTTTTGAATCACTGATAATTACCTCTGCATGTTTTCAACCCTTTAATTAGCAAGCTGAAGTTTAAAATTAAAACGTTTTTGTAAAGATTTAATTTAGCTCCAACTTTTGACCTTAATGTCTGGGCAATTGGACCTTGGAAACTTCCTTTTTAGTTCAGGATGTGATGACATTGCAGATGAATGTGTACAAGTAAGGTAAACTAACTTATGAACCTGCTATTCATTAATAATTCTGAGGTAAAATATTTCCTATACAGTTTTCCTTACAGTCAGTGCAGACAAGTCCATGTCTTGATAGAAGTACCATAAGCCACATCTTATTTCCTGAGAGTAAGAGTGCAGGTGGACAGATGATAAAAAGAAAACAGTGTATTGTAAATCCACTCTTGTGGGCTTTTATTAGTTTGTGGCTTTATTGACCTCCCAGGGTTTGAAGTAAAAGATCTTATTTAAGTAAATCTTTTACTTACGTGAAAAATCTACTGTCTTATCTTAGTGTATGAAATAGAGAAAATAAATTCAACCGTGTTTCAGTAAATGAACAGAAATTCTCTGCGTAGAATAAAAGCTTGAGTCTATCTTACCTGAAAGTTATCAGTTTTTCTTAGTGCCATCTTGTCAGAATTGTAGTCAATGGCCCCTTCCCTTCCACCCTAATACACCTAGATCCCCAAATGACATAAGAATGGTTCTTGAGTGAAGAATACTGCATAAAAAAATTGTTTGAATTTGATTTTTCCTATCATATAAAATAGCTTGAATTTGATTATTTTCTTTGACAGAAGTTTAAAGGTTGAAGGAGAAACAGCAAGAAATGTTTGCATTTCAGTCAGTGGAATTCTTTGGAGAGAGTTATCTGACAGTGCTAGACTTGCAAATAGGGGGTTTAAAGTTATTATTATTTTAAAATAATAATATTATTATTAATAGATTTTTTTCAACATTAAAATAATAGTAGCTTTGGAAAAGATGGTCTGTAAAGATAGTCATGCTGCTGTAATATTTTTGGACTTTTTTCCTTTCATTAGAATCTAAAGAAAAAAAATTCTATATTTAATATGTTTCATTATGCTGCCTACCTTCAATTAGATATAAAATATTTTTCTCTTCTTTGTCATTTCTAGCTAGGTACTCCAGGAATTTTTCAGTTTACAATTCTTTTTACTTTCTGTTTCAGTTTGAACTTCATACTGATTGAAAATACAACTTTGTCTTCTACTCTCCTCCTAAAGACTTCTGTTTAAATTTCAATATGTATGTTTATTTTACACATAAAAAAGAGCAACAAACTACCAGCCTTCTCTACAAGAATATCTGCTCCCAAGTTGCTTGACCCTTGTTTCTGAGGGAAGAGTGTACCACTAGCAATTCCTTAGCATGAGGCAGCACTTGAGTAGAGAGACAGTGAAGAAAAAGACCACCTAACTAGAGGCAACACACAATTCAAAGAATTATTAAAAAAAAAAAAAAACCAAAACAAAACAGAAAGAATTTTTTAATACTCATCTTCTAATCTCTTGGCGGTCTTGATTTTTATCTCAGTTACACCAAGGAATGAATTAACTCTAAAATTAATCCATTAATCCAATGCAGTAATGTGGATCCAAATTTGTGTCACAATATTTTAATTACTCTTAATGAGATACAATAATTAATGAGTTACTTTAATTTATTATGTTGCTGTTAAGGCAATGGTATAGAAGTGGCAATTCCTTAAGCTTTTTTGTGCTGAAGGCAAAATTGTTTTCCTTGTAGGAGGCAATGGTTATAAATTAGATACATATGATATAATAATTTTAACATTTAACTCTTAGCATTTTTAGGAAAAAGAAGGTGATTAATAATTTTCCTCACAGTCATATAGCACTCTATCTTTGGCTGGGAACGAGAGACAAATGTAACTTAAAATATACGTGTTCAAAAGATCTTTGGGGAACGTTAGTGGAAAGTTTCCTAATGACTTTTCTGATATTTGAACCAAGGCCCAAATGAACTCTAAAGCTTTCCCAGTGTATTATATCTATATCATATCTAGCTTAGATTGCCTTTTCTTGTGCTTTGTAGTGCTGAAGGCATTTCCATGGTATAACAAGTAGCGACACAATGCTGTTTGTTGATATTGTGCTTTCATGAATTAGTTAAAAGATGGCAAAGCAAAAGTTACAGGAAACTTGCTTTCACAGGCTCCTTTTGATGGAGGTTTTCATGTCAGAGAGGTTTCTGCTTACAGCAGAGTTAAAATGTGTGTCTGCAGGCCCGTGTACGGCATCGCGCACAGCCCCGAGTCAGCGGGGCAGCCGTTGTTCAGCATTACCCTTTGCAGGGTGTGCAGGGGCTTTCCTGGCAGCTTTCATGGGAACACTCAAAGCCTTGTGCAGCTGCTTCATGCAACCAGTGCATCCATTAAAATGTAGGAAAAGGAGAGAAAGAGAACTTATTCTTTACTGCTGTTCTGAGAATGTGATATACGGGCAACACGCTGCATTTTGATTACATTTCATCACAGGTTGCTTGATACTATATCATTAGGCTTTTATTTCCTTAGTGTAGAATTGCATTGGAAAAATGGGCAACAGAATCCCAGAATGGGGTTCCTTTGTGTTAGGTATAATGTAAACAAAGTAAGACTGTTCTTGTCCCAGCAAGCTTGTAGGCTAAGAGATAAAAGAAGATGAAGAAAAATTATTTTCCAAGGCCTCTCAAGGTTGATAAGTGGCTGAACTGTTTCCTGAATGGTGCCACATAATACTGAATTTGTTTCTTCATCTTCAGATTTAAAAAGAATATTCACATCTTGAAAATTTCTCAGAAGGATGAAATAATTTTTGTGATATTTATCTTGTATGCAGGAAAATAGAGATATTTCATTTTATGCTGCCAAAATATATGATGTTTGGTTCTAGGCTGCAAGATCCTGCAGAAAGGTAAGTGCTATATAAAATGTTTTACATGTATTATATAAATGAATTATACATCTTACAATTGGTTCATCTGTTCAGGGTAAGACAAAAAATACAGTTCATGTTGGGCAATCTATGAATAAAATCGGAGCACTGTCAATAAAAAAGCTTGGAATGTGATTTCTAAAATGAGAAAAATATATAAACAATAGATTTATTATTTTCAAATAAGACAGACAAAAAGTGGAGTAGAAAAGAACATTAGGGGATTATCTATCAGCTCTCTCTCTGCTGAAATCAGAAGGAACGGTAGTCAGATCACACCTTGTCTACTATGTTCTCTAAACTTTCAATAATTTATATTTTGTGGGTTCCCTAGACCATCTAATGCCTAATTGGCCTTAGCATCAGAAAATATTTTTCCTTGTATCCAGTTTAACTCCCTTGGTGGCAATTTAAGTTCATTACTTCTTGCTGTAGCAACTTGGACATAAAAAAAGGGTCTATTCCTTCCTCTCTACAACAGTTCTAGCTGTACATACTAGCATAAAGGTAAAGCACTTGAAAAATAAACATGTTCTTTATTTTCTACAAATTTTGTATGGAATGATTCCATTTAGTGCCACTAAAATGGAAAAATCATGAGATAGATTAAAATGTATTTCCATAAAGGTGCATTTACAGACTGCAGATAAGATATACAAATTTTTCACAACTATAGATCATTCCATCCTATGTATTTATGGCAGGCTAAGGATGGGATATATCTGGATATGCCTGGATTCATACCTGAAAAAATCTATTGACTCAGCAGGTAATGTAAGAGGTGAGCTAAACATAATTTAGTGCATTTCCTTGCTCTAGTTGCTAATAGCAACAGACTGAAAACAAATAAAAATCTTTACTAAAAGAGTTAGTTTTTCCATTTGAACAGGAAAATTGTTTGCTATAGATTTATAAAGATAATAGTATGGCTTAATCTACTCTTTATAGAAGGAATTTCTCATTTATTTGTAGGGCTCAGTAGCATCAGCATGGAAGTAGAGCAAATAATTTTAAAAGAATCTCGCATGGGTTCTAAGAAAAATAAAAATCTTTGGAAGTTCTCATAGTTAAAAATTATAGGATACACAAATATACATGATGTTGAATGCAAGAAAAATTTGAGCATATAGCATATTATAGCATACTATAATATTATCCAAATAAATCAACACAGAATTAGTAAATTAACTAATGTATTTCAAGATTCAGATACATTTTAGCATGAAAAATATACTAGCTTTGTGTCCTGTTCATAGTCTATCAGCTGTTTTTTCAACCAAGGCTGGTACAAAGAAAATTATTTTTTTTCTTCTGAAGCGTCTGATATCTGAAAACATGAAACTACTAAAGTGTTTTTGATAACTTTTTAGTGTCATGTTGCTGTAAGGGCCATAATCCAGCATTTCTTGGTGACTTCCCAGAAAGCTGTGAAATTGCATCAGGATTGCTTTAGAAAGGAGAGTAAACTACAGTCCAATGGTTTGAATTAGTAACTGGGTCATCACTTGCTCCAGCATCAGTGACACTGAATAATGCCAACACTCTGCCTGCCTGAGGTACTCGATTTCCACAGCAAAAAGTGGCAGGAGCCCTGCAGTTCTGCCAGCCCCAGCTTGAGCAATGCTGGCATGGGGGACTGCCTGGAGAGGAAATGTGGTCTTAGACAGGATCACTCAAAATGCAATGGAGATAACCCATGGATTTCAGGATTCTACAACAGCCATCCCAGCTATTGTCCCTGACATCTCAAAATATCTATTGGGGGATGTAAACAGTTCTGGACTGGAAGAATTTGCTGGGATGAGGAGATTCAGCTGCTTATGATCCTGGCAGACATGGTATCCCTGGGAGAATCCAGGCACTGCACTTGTCCTTCAGTTATAGTTCTGTTGACTGAAGTATTTGGCATCACATATGTTACTGCGACTCTACAGCAATGGGAAGATTTTAAATAGGAAAATAAACCAAAACAAACTGACATCTGTTTGGACAGTACTTTACTATTGCCAGAGGGATGTATATTTTAGGAAGAAAAAGAAATTGTGTGGTTTTTTAATCAGAATATTACCAACCATCCCACTGTAAGAGACTACAGGATTCAAACAGTTCTACTAATATGCTATAAAGCAGTGTTAATACTATGACTGACTCTGTTCCAGATAGGAAGTGAGAAGCAAATTGAAAAACCCTTCTTGGCTCCAGAAACAAGCTTACTTTTTCTTTTCATTTTCCTAGCAGTAAAATGAACTTGGACATAATGTTTATCTTAATAACCATGAAGAAAAGAAAAAAAAGGAATACATATACACACACACACAAAAAAAAAACCCAAAACACAAAAAACCTCAACCACAAAAAACCCCAAAAATATCATTAAGTTGAATTTCATCAAGGCTTAGAATTTCTGTGTTCTGGAAATCTCTCGTACCCTGCCCTAGGCTCTGTCTCTCTCTGGCAGCCTCAGTACCCATTGATGGATGGATGAAGTTTTAGCTTTCGTATTTTCCAGATTCTGTACTGCACTGGTATATAACTCTGAACTTCATATAAAGTGTTAGCAAGTTCTCTTCACAGGGTAGTTGGACAAAACAATCCTTTTCCAGCCTGAGAACCAAGGACACGTTNGTGAGTCAGATATAGCTCCTATCACCACCCAGCCCAGAAATCTGCTTGCTGGATCATCCCAACCACCTGCAACTCTCATGCATCTTCAGTTGTTTGCCCAGAGCTGATGTGGGACAAGCATCAGTAGGGATGAAAAAGTGACTACCATCTAAGATGGGCATAACAAAGCTCCTCCTGGCTGGTAAGACCCAGGCTAATTTTTAACTTTTCAGGCAGAACTGTGACTGCAAATCACAAAGGTCCCAGGCAAAATCTTGGGTGTGTTAATGAGCAGAACACAAACATAATAAATCCACCCAAGGACAGTGGACTCTGTTAACTGCTTAAATTCACTGCTTATGTGGCTACTAGCTGGTTGATATAAGCAGAGTAGATGCAAAACAGACTCATTCTGCCTTAACACGTTTTTCCATTCTTTATTTTCATTTTCCACATACCTTTATTTTCTTTCCTCTTTTACCCATGTCTGTTTTCTTCTTCCTGATAAAAAATGATAGCAAGTGCTGTAAAAAATTGTCTTATGTATTATTGACTAGCTTTGAAGTGGTGTATTTTCCTGTACCAAACACAAATTATCCTCAGGGAGCTCTGTATTTTTACTTGATTTTGCATTCCGATCAGTTGCACAGTATGTGTTACATGCCCAGGCTTAAATTCTCTGGTTACCGGCTCATAGATGCTGATTTGCAACAGTTTTGTGTCTGTGTCAACTCTTCCTGAACTCCATTAGAGAACAGAGAACCTTGGTGATTACCAGGAAACAGCTGTGCCTGTTTCTGTATGTCTGTCAGGCACAGCATGTGTTTCATTGATATACTGAAGTGCAAGAGATTTCATCAAAGGCTAAGTAACAAGTTCTCACTCATAAGACTTCAGAAATTGACACAGTGGGTCATGCTAACAGACCATTTCAGTTTCTCATCTCTAGCGGATGTAACAAAGAGGAATAGAAGGAAACTCTTTCCCTAGAAGTTTTTCATCAGACACTTGGAAGTGAAAAATAGGATTTTTATTTTTTAATAACTCTTTCTTTCTGTTAATATTGATTTTTTAAAATATTTTTTAACCGTTCACATTTTATGACATATAATTTAGCCCAAAACATACATAACTATGTGAAGAAAGTGTAATGGTAGATACATATATTTTAATTTAACTGTGACTGAATAATCATGAAAATATTTGTTCCGATAGAGATTAGTTCCTATTGAGTTGCAATTCAATATTTTTCAAATTATCTGAAAGAGAGTATTCTATTCCATTATTGCTGATAATTCAGAAATTGATAATGAAACCCCACTCTATTTCACTATCTAAGGTTCCTTGCCAGGGTGAGTGCAGCAGAGCATGTTTCCTAACATGGCACAGGCAAGTGGAAGATTCATGTTCAAAGAGCAAGGGAAGGTACCACAACCACAAAATGTGAAATTGTGTCTTTGGCAGCAGAGATTCTCAAAGGGCTTTACAAATCATTTGGAAAACCCAATCTATATGAACCTCCAGTGCCATGGCTAAGAAAGTTGCCTTAGTCCTTGCCTTGAGAAATTATTCAAGGTTTTGAAAAATATCTGTGACACAGGAGATTTAAGCAGTTTAGTGTATTTACTTTATAAAATAGTAAGCTAACAAACCAAAAGATAATTGCATATAATCACTAATCATGTAATCATAAGGGAAAGAGGTGCTGAAGACTGTAATCATGCAGGGAAATAAATAAAAAGATTTAAAAAATGGAAATAATCTTTTTACCAGAAGGAGAGCAATTGGGACAAATTTCCCAATGGATTATTCATCTCTTTAAGACTTCCTGCCTAAATCACACCTTCTAGAAAAAGATCAGTCTTTAAAAAAATCTTAAGTCTTCAGTTAAAAAAGGGCTGGTGTGGTTCTTTATCCTGTATTATGAAAAATATTGAATTAAGTAATTGAAATGGTTCCTCTAAATGATATAAAAATATTGTTCTCATGTCTCCTTAAATTTACACTTCTAACTTTTACTTAACATCAATGATAACTTTAATAACTATCACTTTCTCTCCACTGCCATCCCCCCTTTATGTATGACAATAGTTAAAATTCAAATCCTACGTTTCTCACTTGAGAATATTTTTTCCCTCTGAGACAACAGTTGGCTAGATTTGGTATTTCGAAATCATTTTACTGAGTTTATTTTTCTTACTTCCTAATTTTCAATTTCAAAGGTCTTCCATCTTGGTCATATTTTGTCCAGAAAAATTATATTTCAGTCTGGAGAGCACAGACACCTCATATTTAAACTAATCCCACAGCTATCCCATCAGCAATCTCTGACAAAAACAGTTCTGGCTTTCCACAGTTGTTTCACACCTTGACCATTTTCCCTTTGCCCCCACTCAGATTAATACAAAGAAGTTCAGGAAAGCATCAAGGATCCATGCACACCAGCACACAGCTTTCCCACTGATGTGCCAGGCCCGCTCCAATATTTTTTAATTGGGACCAGAACAGAATGTGTGAAACTTCTAGTGGAATCCCTCACACTGGGATTCAAACCACAGTTGAGTACCATATGCTCCATAAGAATGCTTATTTTTCCTCTTGCACTTTGAATTAAAAGCAAAACCACACAAATGAGGTAGTAGAGAAAAATCTAAAAAGCAATCCCAAAATTATATACATAATAGCCCCAAAAGACACCCAAGAAAGGACTCATTTCCAAGAACTGATATTTAAATGAAAAGGTTCTCATCAAATTGAACTAGACTTAAAACTCAACCAATTATATTTAAATATAATTAAAAATAAATATAG
>WAAE01007812.1:0-23991 GCA_013400495.1 Nicator chloris
TTAAAAGAAATAATTTCTGTTTGGTAACCTCAGTCCTGCAGCTTCATACAGATTTCAAACTATTTCATCTTGTGACAGGTACACATTAAAACCATAGGGCAGCAAGACTTTCTGAGAAATCTATTTCTAAATCAGGTAAATACTGAAAACATGATTTTTCCTTATTTAACTTATAAGAAAGGAGAAAGATATTGGTATGTGCTCACTGGCTCAAAAAAAAAAAAGAAGAAGGATTGTTAAAAAGGGCAATTAAACTTCATATAGAAAATGAATAGTTCAAAGATGATTTGCAATTTTGGAATTTTTAATTTATAAAAGGTTCTTTAAATACGGCTCACTTTGTTTTAATGGGCAAGACCTACTCCTTTTTTTAAATACCTTTCCCTTGTTAGGCTTTCTCCAAGCAAAGCAATTAAAAGCTGAGATAAAATGAGCTATTTCAATTTATTTTTTAAGCAAAAACATTCAAAAAGGGCAAAAGATGATAGTTGAAATTATTTCATTTTGAAAGCTGTGGTGAATCAATGGCATTCAAAGGAGCATTAGTTCTTTTGCAAAAAAGGTAATTGGAAGAAATATCATTGCCACAGGCCTCTTTTTGATCAAAATTCCCCAAAAAATAAACCACACAAATTTCCGCCTGCTCTACTAAGAAATTTTTCAACTTCATTCAAGGGTCAGTGGCTTGTCAAAGTGGCAGAATAAGATGGACATAGTTTTATCCATCAACTTATTTTCTTGTGTGACTCAGTTGATCAGTTTATATGATTACCTGGCAACCACATCACCTCACTGGAACAGACTAAGTTTCACTACTACGAACCTCAGCCAAAAGCAGACTTCTCACTGGCTATGCCAAGCTTTGACACAATTCTCTGTGCAAAAAAAGAGCATCCTTCCCAACAGCTAATTTAGTGAAATTTCCAGTCATGAACTTGAACACTTGCAAAGAACATAGATTAGAAAATAAAAGAAAAGCAAACAAGCACTTCCAGACTGGCTATGAAAGGAACTTTTACAAAGTCTGTGTAAACTTGGAAAGAGTCATGAAGCAAGAGTGTTGTAAAGCAGGGACAGACATGACTAGGTGAGTTGAAAGATTAAAGGATGCTACAGAGCTTGTCTAGCCTTTCCAAAGGATCTCCTGAATCTCTTCCTGAGGGGTCAATCACTTTTCATTGTTTGCTTTTGTTTTTTGCCGCAGAGATAAACAGATAATTAGGTCAGTAGGGGAATCTTATGTGCAGAGCTCTGTGCTGGCATGAAAGGGACAGGCAAGGTTTTACTTGGAATCATTTTCTGTTCCCTGCTATAGAAAGGAGCCAAAATGCTTTTGCCTTCTAAAGCCTGTAACCTCAGGGTCCAAGGGGAAAACATAATTTTCTGTTCTACCTAACTCAGTGTTACTATATAAGCATGGGTATATTCCCTCTCAAAAATACAGCCTCGTTGAAGTCCAGCTGTTTTTCCTCAAAGTAAACTGCTTTCTTTGTCTCTCTCTGATGAAATTAAGGAACTCACACCTTTAATAGCTTGCCAGATCATTTCATTCCGGGGAAAATCAATGAAGTAACACCTCTTAGAGGTATTAACCTAAGAAATCTAAGGAAGCTCTGATTTATCCACAGGTGGAGGAGGAATCAGTGGATTCTCCTCACCCTATCACAATACGAGATCTGGCTTGCTCCACAATCATCAGCTGGAAGATAGGAATCATCTCAGAAATTACACTCAAAACAAGTGAGACTTCCAGTGGTTCCATTGGACACTATTTTGACTTGCAAATGTGTTTAGTGGCAACAAAATTTGCTGTTTCAGAATTGTAAATGCACTAAAATATTCATCAAAGATGGAGACAGGATATTTCATAATTTGCTTCAAAAATCCTCAGCATTCCAAACATTTTATCCACACAGAGGAACAAGCCATATGATAGAGGCATCCAGTCAAAATTCCTCTATTTTCTGAAATCCGTGATTTGCAAGAAAGTGTTTATGAGCATGTTAAAGACTAAGGATTATTTGCAGACATTATTCAGTGAATAATTTTGAGTACCTTTGAGAATATTGTCTTCATGTTGTGAACACTTCACTAATGGAAAACAGCCAACATTTATAAACTAATTATAAATTATTTACTTAGCTTTAGTCACAGTCTTCTTGTGGAGGAAGAGGAAAATACTCTTTGAAGTGCTGTTTGATTTCTCATCTTTTATAGTATTAGTGTTTTGTTGCAGAGGTGGTTGTATAATGATCATGGGACTGCTTAGATCAATTTCTTTAGAGAATTCTTTTAGAAAACCTTTGAGCAAATCGGTTAAGGTTAGCCCCATGCAAGACTTCCTACCAAATTATTGGCTCTCTGTACAAACCCCCTTCTTCTCGAAGCATTGAATCAGGGCTTCTGAATGGAGGGCCCAAGATCCTTGCCCTGTGCATCATATGAAGCTGCCTTGTCTGGTTAGACAGGATACTCTTTTGAGATTTTTGGCCACCACAAAGACAAATGACAAAATACTTCCTGAAAAGAATCTCTCCTCTGCTCTAAATCTACCTCTGCCCACCTGAAAACAGCATTGAAGTTATGCTGTTTACGGTTTATTATTTACTGTTGTCCAACTGGAGGAAAAAGTGCTGTCCTTGGGCTGTTCTCAAACACCTGTACCCCATGAAAATGGACAGAAATGGTTCCTGTGCCTTAGAAGGGCACTTTGCAGCACTGCTTCCACCTGCCTGGACCACGAATTTCATGTCTTTCCCACTGGTCCCTTGATAAGGCAGCACATGCTACACGGTCATGATCCATGGCACTGCCATGGCAGGCACCATCAGAATACAGAATTAAAAAAAAAAAGCATCAAAAGCAGAATAAAGGTTTGAGTTTAACAGCCAAGTAATACCAAAGATGCATTCGATAAATAAAATTATGAGGAAAATGAGGGATTCCCTGAAGGGTGCTTCATTATTAAAACAGACACACATATATGCTGAGAAAAAAACAACAGCAAAACTAATTGGCCTGTTTTGTGGCAGGATAGGAATGCTCATATTTATGCAGGGAACATAACTGTGTACATGTCTACCTACTCATTAGAGGATATGAAACTTTCATTGACAGAGAGATTGTAATTACAGTATAACCACCTTTGCTCTGGAAACTATTATCTGCTACGGGCAGAGAAGCAGCTTTCTGGTTTTTTACATTCTTCTGAGAATGCATTTGAAACATTAAAAAAAAAAAGAAATCAGAAAAAGTTTTGCAAAGGTGTACCTTAGTGTTTGTATATGCTAAGCAGGAAGAAAATACCCTCTACCTACATGTCATGTTACAGCTATGCAAAAGTGATGATGAAGTGCCTGAACCCTCAGCCACAGTAACAAACCATCAGCCACAGGAGCGAAGCTACAGTCTCAGGGGCTGTGGTGGATTAGTGTCACAATTTACCCAGTAAAAAGTTAGTGTCCTGAAGAGTACAGAAGAGGATGAGTTTCTAGGAGGTTTTCCCTTCAGCTGAAGGCAGAATTTTTCTGCCTTGACTGCTCTGTAGAGCATCCTGCCTAATACCTTTCAAGCTGTGTGCCAGCTCTCCGGCCTTTTGATTCAATGTCAGTCCCAAGGGGTGCAAGTGCTTTTGTAAAGTGCCTTTCAACTCACAGGAAGCTGTGTGGATGATGTGAGCTTTTGAAAAAGTCTGGAGGCCTGGCCATGCATACTTATGGCTGTCTAATTTAGGGAACTCAGTGCATCAGATTTTGTAGGTAAGATGATTTGCTTCTTGTCTAGAAACAGGGGCTTGGTTAGAACAAAACCACTGACATAAAATGACTCATTTTTTAGTACTGTGAGCAGTGTGACAACACCACTTGCCTGTGTGTTACTAATAGATATTGAAAATCAATAAGAGTAAAACCCTAAATTCAACTAAATCTAGATGTGGTACCTTGAAACATTAGGGGAGAATGTGAGCTTCTCAGCTCTTATTCTTAAACCTTAAATACAAATGGGAATGTTTCAAGCTTATTTTTTCCTGATGTATATTCACATATTTATAAGTATTTCCACAACAGTAAACATTCTTACAGTACAACATTCTGCAGCAGTAATTTCCTCTCTGACATTACTAAACACAGAGGGGCTGAGCAACAACATATATGGATACAAAGACACACACAATTACACACACACACACACATATATATGTAAAGATACACAAGTATAACAGAACCCAAAGATTTAGAGTGCTACGCACAGATATTTACTTAAGTAACTGAAATTACCAGGTAGCAGGAATTTGGTCTGCTCCAGAGGAACTCAAATCTACTTCTCTGTCCTTGAGAGCTTGGAACTTCCCATTTCCAGTGGTGCTGTTGGGTATATTTTGTGACATGTCACACAAGGCCAATCTGCCAGCCAGGACAAGGGGGGACAACTCCCTGTGACCCTACCTGTTTCCTAATCTCCCTAGTCCCAAGCACCATTTGCTAATTCCTGGGCAACTGTGTGGAAAGGTGACAGCCCTGCTGGACCCTGTATCTAACAAGAAATTCAGAAAAGTGAGGTTTAGGTGAAGTGGTTCTAGATCATTTCCTCAGCTCACTCACATGATGTTGAAATGTGTTGTTATGAACACAGAGAAGAAAAAATAATAAGGAAAATGGGAGATACCATTTAAGGCAATGTAAATCACTGATGCTTGTGCCTTATTCAGGTGAAATATCATAGAGCAATGTTCCACTAGCAAATACATGAGATTTAAATATCTCTTATGTTTAATTTTGCATCTTCTGGAGTGAAGGGCCACTAATCTGCATGAAACATTCTTCACTTGATTAATTTCATAGATTGGATCTGGTAAATGTATATTTATTTTCCGATTTATATGTAAATTTTAAAGAAAGTTGTGTTGTTTATGAGCTTGGAGACATGAGATACCATTTTGTCAGTATCTGTGAGTCACTGTCTTGTTTTTCATACTTCAGTAAAGCATTCTAGCATAGCTTCTACACTGTGTTCCCTTGCAGCTGAATAGAGAAATGCTTAAAGAAATATAGAATGTTAGTAAACTCAATGCAAAAAAAAAGCAAAGCTTTCAGATTTGCTTATTTCTGAGAGAAAACACATCTCATTTTTACATTTTGGTTTTGACATGTAGAACAATATAAAAGCCATTGGAAACTCAAGAGTTCAAAGAGAAAGTAAAAAACTAAACAAAAGCAAAATGTTTTTCCGTTATTTAAACACTTTTCTAGCACTATTAAATCCCACAGGTTGAGAAAAGAGAAACAATTGAAAAAACAGCTTTATAGCTGTGACCTGCAGTGTTACTTAGGGGCTACTGAGTGGAAGGAACTTGTCTTTTTCTCTTATATTACAGCTATTAGACACTACAAAGTACTGAAAATGATACCAAGCTCTACTGACACCAAAAGAAGGATGCAAAAGCCCTGCACTAGTTTTTCCTCAGAACTATAAATGAATTATTCTTTTTACTAGATCTACCAAGTCCAAAAGCGCAGCTATGAATGCTTTGGTACTTTCTGTCGGCTGCTGTTTACATACAAAATGTAGAGTAAGAAATCCCATCGTTCCTAAAACCAGTGATTTGTCCTGCTCCCACACTATCCTTTGGCAATTTTACACATCAAAACTGCTTAGTGGGAGGTCCACAATGCTTTATGACATATGTTTATATGTTTAACTCTTTTTGTCTAAGCTGCCCATCCCTAAAATAGCCCTCTTGTTTTCTTGCTTCTCCCTTTGTTTTTATAACATTTTTAAAGTTTTTTTTATCCTCTTTCTCAGTTAGGCTTGAATGGTATGATATATTTCATTATTATTGCATTTAAGCTCAAAAAGTTTATAAATGTAGGCAGGAACAAAACTGGCTACGAAAAATGTGGTTACCATGGGAACATACATTACAATTTAATCTTCTCTAACATCTAAAGAACCTCTAGGAAATGCAAGGAGACATCCTTTAATGTCAGAATTGCTTGAGCTGCTCTTTACTTCTCCTTTTGGGCTTAGATTCTGAACCAGTAAATCCTTCTCCCAGTTTCATCAAGAATACTCAATGAGGACATTGTAAAATCTGTCACAAAGGGTTTGGTTTGGGTGAGGGTGTGTTGTTTTCCTCATCTGCACCATCTCACATTCTTTGCAAATCAGAATTTAAGTGAAGGGCTTTTTAGGTTTGGATGGAACTGGATTAATTCCTGCATTCTTTCTGTGATTAAAAATCAGAAGTAACTAAAAAGAATTTCAGAAGCTCATTGAAAAATTATAGTCATGAGAATCAGAGCAATTCCTGGAAAATACCTCACTAGAACACTTAATGCATGATACTCTCCACACAGTGAGACAGAGATCTGCAAAATACATTAAAGCAACCAGTAAGGAGGACTCCCCAGTTCACCAGAAGTGGAAGGGGAATCCAGTATCTGAGTGTGGGGTTTTCTGTTTCTTTGGCTGGTTTTNGAGCAATTCCTGGAAAATACCTCACTAGAACACTTAATGCATGATACTCTCCACACAGTGAGACAGAGATCTGCAAAATACATTAAAGCAACCAGTAAGGAGGACTCCCCAGTTCACCAGAAGTGGAAGGGGAATCCAGTATCTGAGTGTGGGGTTTTCTGTTTCTTTGGCTGGTTTTGTTTGTTTGTTTGTTTTTTTTTCCCTGAACTGCTTAACTGCTTCTGATCAATCTCTCTCTTAGATACAACTTGAAAGTTCACTGTCACTTAAATTTATGAGATTAAGTTTCTCTCTTCACCCTTTATGCTTGACAGAGGCCATGAAAGAATAAAGAGGGATTATAATTTAGGAGAAAGGGATTATTTTCAGAGGTAGGCTGTGAACCAATGCTCACTAAGGTGTAATTTTAACAAAGGGTTGGTACATTCAAAAGCCACCAAGACTTTGAAATATGAATACTTGTTCAGTGTTACAAGCAGTCTAAGTATAACTTAGTATAAGTAATAAGTATAACTTCTTTTAAAGGGACTTTGCTAAAAAAAAGCAAAGAGAAAACAACCCACACTCCTCACCTATCTTGTATTGTTGAGGTTTTTCAATCTTTCAAAGAGAAAAAAAGATACCTGATAGTTTTTGAAATTCCTTAACCAACATTTCTTCAGACTGATCTCTTCACAAAAAGAAAAACGACATTTTCTTTCCAGTTTGAGGTAAAAATTAGGGATTAATTATGAGAAGATTTAATTGCAAAGAATTTGCAAATTGACTTGTCAGAATATTTGAAATATCTAAATTTCTATCCCATTTTAGGCATAAAGATGATCCTACTTCATACAAGAAGATTTGAGTCATTGTGGCTTTTAATTTTTTGTTGTTTTGTACCCTGAAAAGCAATGACCATTTAAGAATAAAAAAATAGTAACATAAAATCTTAACAATGTAATTACAACCACTTGAAGCAGTATTTGACCTTCCGAGATTATTAGGAAAACCACATTCTCAAGGTTTTGAAAATTGATTTAATTACTAAATGATACATGTCTACTTTTTCTTACAGCCTTGGTTTCCTCAAATGAATATAGTCAGAGTTTTGCTGCTGAAACTGTTAACTACAGTTTCAAAATAAATTAATGACCATGAAGATTTTCCTTTATTCCACAGAGTCCTTTTCCAGTAAGGTGTTCTGTATGTACATGGTCTTTGTAAATCTTGAAATGCAGACTGGCAGCAAAAGATAAATGTGTGCAGATCCTCCGGCAGTCTGGAGGGAAGTATTCAAAATCCCACCACTAGGGTGTATCCCAGGTGGTCTTTTTCTCTCTTCAGAGCTCCGTCCCAGCTCAAGGCGAGTTTGTCCCTTGAACAGGTGTTCCAGGGCTCGCTCTCTCTGCTACGGCACTTGGAGCTGCCGTCGGTCTGCTGCAACCTCACTCCAGCCATTGAATTTTGTCAGCCCAAAATGTCGTGCTGAACTGAGGTTTTCTTCTACTTCCATTTCCTAAAGGCTTCACAGCGTGCTTGTTCTTAGAGAGCGAGGAAACACAGTTTTGAGAGAAAATCAAGAAGGAAAAGACTTTCCAGCACTGACTGCTCCTCAGAGGGGGTCTGCCTTTCCCAGCAGCCGGGTTCTGCCACAAGGAGAAAAGTCTCCAACGTGCTTGGACTTACATAATAGAGAAAACAGCTCCGAGTTCTTTCCCCCTCCACCCTCCCAGCTACTGCTGTACAACTGATCCATTGTCTCCACCGCCTCCCTCAGCACTGGCCCAGGCTCCCAGTGCCGTTTTCAGGTGCAGACTGCATCTATTCTCTGTTACTGTTAGGTTCAGAAACACAGGTTTACATACAGACTCCAGAGAGGATGAATACCAATGCGTATGTGAGTGGCAGTTTTCATCCGTAGGATACTAGGAGCATTCCCAATCTGCCCAAGCAGGAAGATGGCCTGGCTTTCCTCTTACCAGACAAACAAATATAATAATGAAAAGAAAAAAAAGCCCTGAAGACCTGTTCTTAACTATTTTCCTATGGATGCCACTAATAATTGATGGAAGCTCTTGTACAGAAGTACAGTTATACAATACCTGATCAATACTGAATACAGTAATACAAAATCCAGTGTTTCATGCAAAATACTATGAAATTGCAGCACAGGAAAGAAAATGTTCCCCTTTTTTTTTTTTGTTATTACGTCTCTCCATTTCACTTCTATTGTATATAATCTAAAAAAGCTGTCATCTATCGACCTAAGGGAAATATACACGTGCCTTACATCATCTTTTGGATCAAATCATGCTTTTCTTCTCCTACTCCTCCAGGCCTGCATTTTTAGAAGGACTGAAGGACAAGGACATTAAGATAACATCTCTTCTCCTGTGATGTTACCTGTCCCTAACCTTGACACTGCAGGGGTGAAGGCAAGATAAAAACTTCAAAGCATGAAAGGAGTAATTAGAAATCTGCTACCTCTTTGCACAGACTGAAACACAAAAATTCAGCTGTGGCGTCGACATGCTGAGTGTGCTATATCCAGAACAAATAACAGTACACCACCACATATTTCCTGAATCTTCACTGTGAAGTTGTGTGACTGCAAAGTCATGGGAAGCCAGGTTTCTTACTCCCTCCAGCAGGAGCTGATGCAATATGCATGTAACCTGACTTGTGACTATCATAGCCCAGTCTGGTCTCAAACCTGCAGGGTCTGCACAGCATTCTTGGCTTTCACACACATGAGACAGCAGATATGTAGCCATGGACTCTAATATGGATAACCTTAATTGCTTCTGTGTTATTCCCAAGGTTTCCCTGGATTTATCAGGCTGATTGTCTAGCCTTCCCATAGAAAAATAATAATTAATTTCTTCCTGTTATATCCTCCTTGCACTGATTTAATCAAATCAGGCATGGAATATCCTCAAAAGATAAACCAAAATGAGACAATGGGCAAAAGACCAAAGAAGTTAGGATATGAAAACTGTTATTTTGCAAACTGTTGGGGACCTGAAAGGCTAGACAGATGATTAAATCAATGCCAAAAGAGATCAGATTTCTCTCTAACAAAATTCAAGTTTGCTAGTAAGCTCAATAGTAAGCAGTCACAAACAGAAGGTTAGGAGATACTTTCATCTTTAGACTGAGAATAATTCAGTCATCATGAACCTCAACTCAATTCTAAATCTCTCATATATTTCGTCTCTTCTGCTTGTGTCCTTTGGTGTAATGCAACTCTTCCATGCCTTCTTGAGCAATTAATTGAAAGACCCAAGCCCCAACTTCTGCTCATCTCTCCCATTACTCCACTTAGGACAAGGACTTTCCTGGGCTTGTGCCCTCAGTATGTGCATGCTTTCCTTTAACATTTGACCTTAATAAAAATTGTGACAGTCCTTCAAAGCAATACCCTGAGTCTTTTAGAAGAAATCTTATTGTCCAAACGGTGGCCTGGGTCCTGAAATTATCAACTGAACAACCGTGGACAAGTCATCTCATTTTCACTTTGCCTCAGTTTCCTCATTATGAAAAGGCTTTGAAACAAGACACTGATGTTGGAAAATATTAAATTGTATTGTGACATGTTATCATAAATTAATATAAAAGCAACTTGTGTATTTTTATTTCCATTTCATTTAATACACTTTTATTTTCTACACACAGTATTAATTCACTGTCCCATGGAAGTTCTGTGTAGCTCACAATAAGTTAGATTCTGTCCCTTGCTAAGGTGGTATTGATGGCTCTTGACAATCCTTTGACATTATTTCAGCCCAACTAGATACCATATGAGTTATTTCGGTCTTCTCATTCTCTATCAGCATAAAGAGAATTTCCATTCACTCTCTGGGCTTCTTCCCCTCACACACCTATGAAAGCAATCCTTACTCAATACATCATTAAGATGTGTTGCACATGTGAAAAACCACAGCCAAATCCTGCCCCCCCCCCCCCCCCTCAACTTATAGCCATTTCTAAAGTTTGTCTCAATAATCTTTCACTGCTACATTTTTATGGAAGGGTACAGAATGTTTATTCTTATCAAGAATATAAGAGCTGGTAAAGAGCTGGTATCTATTTGTGTCTGGAGAAACATTTTTTCTGGGCCCCTGCCAAGCTATCTTCAGCAGCAGTGAAAAATATTACCATCACAATTGCGTGATTGTGGTCCATTATAATGGAATTAGCATAAGCCATGTAGAGAAGCATTTCAAAGCACTACGTTTTGGTACAATAATCTGATTTGGAGCTATCACTAACTGAGGAAAGACTACATGAGGATTAACATGACACCCTCTGTTAATACACACTCTCATGGCCTGACCGGGAACAGTCAGATAAATGCATTCATCTCAACCAATTCCTACAGATCTGAGGGAAGCCAAGAAAGTAAGACTGAGCTCAGAGGAACACAGTGCTTTGTGACTGCAGTCAGCAAAAGTTAATCTGTTACCATATATCTGATGACAATTTCTTCTGAAATGGTATAGAATATTTTTTTGGAAATGAAGTCATGAGATGTTTCAAGGAATCATGTTTTTTGCAAGCTTTCAGTCTTTGTGGTCTCTCTCATGCTAGATATGGATTTCACAGCCTGTTCGAATGTAAAATATAATTTTCCCTATCTTCTTTAGCTCATTCATGTATCACATGTAGAGTGTATAATAGCAATCTGATACAGAGACTACAAACCTCAGGCTCAGCATGACAACTAACAACTTCAGAGCATGCAGGAAGCCAGGGCACAACATGGTCTAACTACCTGAAACAGCACAGAGACACTTTCTATATACAGCAAATACGCCCAAGAATCACAGCCTGGGAAAATCAAAATAGTTGGCAGTTAGTGAGAAGGTCAAGCTTTTAAAAAAACAGGAACAACATTTCAATAACTACTGATTTGTTCACCTGTAATACTCACCTGCTCCCTACATACATCACCTAGTGACCAGAAACACATTCCAGATTTCTCTGTAGCTGTCAGTAGTTGTCCCCTCATCCATATCGTGCTCAGTCCTCTTGGGTTCTGTCTGTATGCAGAATTTAGGCCTCCCACAGGGTGATGCTGCACTAGGGAATATTATCTGGACCAGACCTGGAGCCATACCAAAAGAGACCCTGAAATTAAAGAGAGAAGGATCCTTCCTGTTCTGCAGTTTATTCAAAGCCTTTCATTTAAATTGCAAAAAAAAATTTCCCAGAACAAGGACTGAATGTAGGCCCTGTCTCTCCTAGGTTAACATCCTCACCTGGTGTTCCTGCTTGCTTGACCTTTCCTCATCTGTTCATCAACATTATAGCCATGCAGGACGAATATTTCTCAAAAATAAAAATGGTGTGTTGGCCATTGTGGTTAACAGCTACTTTGAAGGCAAGGAACTTCCCTCCAAAACCTTTTTGTGGCCCCAGAAAAGTGTCATATGGTAAAACCAGCAAACCTGGAATCCCCTCATTGATATATTGTGATGTAACACCTGCCATATCCATGGGTGGCCAGACCAATCATTTTTCAAGCAGACACTCAATGAAGAAGAGAGCGCTGAGAGTCAGAGTCATATGAAGTGACAGACTTCAACACACTCGTGATTTAATGCAAGCAGGTTCCCTGTTTCTGGCTGTCATCAATGCTTGTGGGAACAGGCTGGTATTATAGACACAGCACATAAAATCATGTGACTTCCACAGTGACTAGAAAGATAAGACATCATCAGCATATCAGAGAAATCCATCAACACACAGGATGGAAGGCACTTTGTTTACATTCAGGGTAACTCAGTACTGAGTCACCGTGAGTGTGGTGAAGATGAGCAGTGCCAGGAGTTGATGGATTTGCCTCAACAGGCAAAATACCTGTTGCACAGTGACAATGAGGAGAAATGAGATAATGAGCATATATGGAATTTAAATTGAAAATAAAATTTTTATCAAGACTAAGAAGTCTTGATAAGGCTATTACTCATGATTTCAAAATAGCAAATGGTTAATTTAGTGTTCTTTTGCTGTGTACAAGTAGCTCTGATACTAGCTGAGTGATTAGTTCTTTCTTTTAGGAAGGAGAGATTTTCAAAAGAATACTTGTACATGTGCCTTAGAAAACAGTCAGATGTAAAAAAGTTTTTGTCAGGTACATTTGGAAGGAACTGCTTTGAAAAAAATTGACCTGTTATATTTTTCAGGGCTTTTCAATATCCTACCAGATGATAGGATGACATGCTTTTGTATGTTTATATCCTTGTGGAAAAAAAAAAGCTGCAAAAATATAATTTTGGGGCAGCCTCAGAGTTAGCCAGTCCTGCCTTCTTCCTTGTTGGGAACAACTATGTCCTGATGCTCCATGAAGGACATTCCACTAGAGTTTTTCCTCTTATTTTATCAGACAAAATTCTTCTAAACAGAAAAATAAGTACATTACACAAAAATGACAAAATAGACATTGGTTGAAAAACTTTTTCTACTTTATTTTTACAGGAATAATTCATCAAACCTGACAAAATTTTTGGAAATTTTTCTTTATTGCCAAATACATCTTTGTGTTTTTTAAAAAAAGAATCAAAAAAATAAAACAAGCTTCAGCTGCAAAACCAAATGCAGACCTAGTGTTTAAGTGCTCTGCTGAATGGAAGTCAAGAAGGTGCAGTGCTGGAAGTCACATACAAAGGAGCAACACCGTAGCTGAGTAAGGAACCAGACACCTCCTGGTTGTCTGAATGCTGGACTTGCCTAAAACACACTCTTTTGTCAAGTGCCCCAGCAGTGCGAGGGGCAGTCAGGCCACATTGTGGTTGTACAGAAAGACTGCACACAGCAGTCATCAAGATGGCAAGAAGCCAGAAGACAGCAAGGATGCCCACAGCAAGGGAACAGAGGCAAGAACCAGCATTCATATTCCTTTTCAGTTTCTACCGTGAGCTCTTCGCTGAAATTCCTGCTTCTGAGCTTAATTGCTGTCAGGACAGTTGGATTAGGGGTGTCAGTAACTGGGGCAGTATGGAGCACATGGCAGTGGTTCCTCAGGGCGCAGCTGGTAGCCTGTGCTCCAGGGGCGTGTGGTGCTCAGTGAGGAAAGGTTTCAGGCTGGCTGCGCACCAGGAGCAAATGTAGCCACACATATTCACATATAGAAACCTGGACGTCTATTTTCACCAGTCTGACCAATTAGGCAGCAAGGTGAACTCTGATACCTTGCTGGTGTTACCAAGGATAAGCCAGGTGATGTCTGTCAGTTTGATATATTCAGAATTCTTTAAGCTTTGGAAGTTAAACCAGGTATGGCTCTTCTCATTGTAGTGCTCTGTTTCAGTTCTCGTTTTTATCAGCTGTGCATCAACTACCTTTTCCTTTGCAATTTTATTAGATGCTAGCATCTGTACTCAGATAGCCCTGGGACATGAAGTGTTTATGCTTTTTTGACTGGGGAGATCTTCCCAGTTTGCTGTCTAACGTAGACAAGATGGGATGTAGGGTTAGAGGAAATGTAGTTTATTGGAGTCTCCCAGAGTTGCCATGGTGGTGCAGAGGGTACCTATCCCTCTTGGTTCTCGTTTACCACTGTGACAGTGGCTCCCATTTCCCCAGGAGCTGTCACCATTAGAGTTGGAGCTAAAGTTTAGGAGTTAGCACAAAAAATGTGGAGCCAGTCTGCTTGTGATTGAGACCAGGAGAGAAACCAAAGTAAGACAACCTTGTAGAACTCATGATGCGTTCTGATGAGAATTACTGATGAGAATTACTAATTTTTTCTGGTGTACATAGTGGCTACAGCTACGCTGAAAATAAGTTGATGGCTTGCAAGGCAAACATACCTAGTGTCTATGGTATTTTTGTATGCAGTCTTGAGTCAGTTCAAGCTCGAGGTGTTCCTCTGGCAAGTGATACTTGGGTCCTTGCAGGGCTTCCCAGCTGCTCAAATGTTGGCATATGTCATCATTGCTGGACTAAACACAGAGCCTCAGTATTAAGCAAAAAGGAGATAAATGTGGTTTTGACCACACATATGGCTTCCCCTTCAGTAACACCAACTCCATTTTTGGATAGGGTGTTTGAATCCTGACCTGTCTCCCAGGACTGCAGTACAGGGATTAGATCTCCAGAGAAGTTAGTTCTGACCCAGGCTCTCATCCTGACTTCAAAGCTGCTCTCTGCTACCTGGCATGTCCACTTGAACGAGCATATTTTCAGATTCAATAACCTGTCTGCATGGTTCAGGCCATGACTATTTCATCCAAGCACACACTTCTGGTAGGAATCTGACCATTCAGATGGTCAAGTGAGCAAGAGGATGAACTGCTGTAAGAGAGAGAAAACAAAAGGAGGAAAGTTTGTTCACAGTTAAACACAAATTTGGATATTTCTGGGAGTTGGATGTTTTGTCTCCTCTCTGAATAACGACACCATTCTCTCCTGGAGCACACACTGATTTTTCTTGTCAAACAGCCTTTAGCAAGTGATATCCTGGAGTTGGTAAATTCTATTAAGAATTCTCACATTTTTATTTCCAAAACCCACTGACAGTTTCTTTCAGGTGCCAGACTACATCAAATCCCATCCCTAGGATCATTAGCTTACACTGGCAGGACTGAGAGATCAGCATAAGGCATGATTAGAAATTACCTTAAAGATTTTTGGCATGCACTTCCTTCACATTCCACTTGCAATTAATTATGTCCAAGCCTACCTGATGTGATGTTGAGGACACTTCTGAAGGGTAGCATCAGCTTTTCTCTTGACTTATTTGCATTAAATACAAGGTCTTTCCTTTTTAAAACAGGAAAAGAGAGGATTGTTTGGGCCGAAAATGATGCAAATAGTCTTTTTCAAAATGTGATACTCCCAAGTGTGTAGTCAAACAGTGAACAGTTACCATGGTAATGCAGTTCCACTGCTGTTTCCCCAACTGGATGATGCAATACTGATTAATTATGCTCATGTTGGGATGGTTTATTTGATGGATTTATTTAAAAATCAGCTTTTCATGGACACCTGTATAGATTTGGTCTATGACTAAGAAGATCAAAAGGCATGTGAATAAGGTCAGAGCAAAATTTTGTTCTCAATTTTTGAAAATACTCCCAATATTTTTCTACATTAATTCATCAGTAGCTATTGATCCCAAAATAGAACCTTAAAGAGAGATTCTTAAAATTATTTCCTACCATTACCCAACATCTTGCAGTTTACTATAAAACTTTTTTTTTCTTTTTTTTTCTTTCTTTTTTTTTTTTTTCTTTTTTTTTACTTCAATCAGATTTGGGCCATTCCTAAAAACATTTCAGAATGATCCTGGGAAATACCTCTGTAGGTGGTGAAGGTTTGTTCTGGACTAATCCTTAAGACCACTTTTAGCTGTGTGTGATCTCATGTTAGAGAGCCAAAGTCAGCAATCTTAAGTTTACTTCTACACTTCAAGTTATGCTTTACCAGTACCAGAGTCTAAGAGCAGCCCCACGTGAATAATGAGTTCCAAATACATTTAAGACATTTGAAAGACCCAGTGGCAAAGGGGCATCTTGGCATGAATCCCAACAAAAGACATCTGAGTACTTCAGAAAACTGGACATGCTGTACAGTTTCAGGAGCCCAAAGTCTTCACAAAGGGGATAATTTCAGGTATCTCATGCTCTTCTCAATAATGAAGTCTATGGCATAAATCCACCACCTTCACAGTAACTCATCCTCGATTCTACTCACTCCTACTGCATTATCTTACATTTCTTCACTTGGCTCTCTCTTACTTGGTTGATATTAACATCTTAATCACTGAATAACTCCAGTTGGAAAGGGCTCTCTGGAGGCCTCGGATTCAAAATTTTTCAAAGTACAGCTCCATCAAATGAGATTTTGCAGAGTCTTGTCTTCTCTGGCAGAGATTATTTTCAAAATTATCCACGGATGGAGACTCCACAGCTTGCTCCAGTTCACAGTTGCTCGCACTGCAAGGACCCTTTTTTGTTACATCCAATAATTATTAGCCTGTGCTGCAGTCTGTAAAGCACTGTTTCTTATCCTTGTGCTGCATACCTCCAAAAAGTGTTTGGCTTCAAATTCTGTGTAAACTGAAAACCAAGTGTTCATCTGACCAGATCTTTCCTCCCATGTGTCTTCACTGTGATGCTTTTGCAGACATTTTGAAAATTAAGGTGATTACATGGTATTTTTAACATTCAATGTAGTGGTGACACTGCAGAAAGACAGTTTTCTGCCTTAAAAGCAAATTTAAACACATGGGGGTTTTACCACTTTTATCACATAGAGAACTTTTCTTTCGTCGTGGGATCACAATTTATCTTAGAGAACTTCTTGACGTTTTCTGTTCCACAGTAAATATATTCTTAAATGTAAATATATGCATAATATAAGCATTCATGCTGACACAAGTGGGTTTTTCAAGGTATCCCAGTAAATCTAAGCATGTGCTTAACTTTTATCTGACTAGAAGCAGCCGCCTGAATTTCGATTTTTTTTCCTGTCTAATTACTACTTGCAATTCAGTTCATAACTACCAAATGGAAATCTTTCAGAAGTGTCCTGATTTTGCTTAGGTGGAATATCCTGCACCACACACTGCCTCTCTGCCTTTCTGAAAAACTTGTGTCATGAATGTGTATGAACAAGAAAGCACAGCTAAGGCTTATGGCCTTATACTTCATGTTTTCATGGTTTTCTTTTTCCTAAAGTTTTAAGCAATTTAAAAATAGTCTTCAGTATCATCTCAGTGCTGGGAAGGGAGGAATAGTTGTATGAGTTTAAGAGTGAAGTTTCATCAAATCCCCTCAGCAAAACTGTTCATTTGAAATGTGCTTATGATGAGAAAATTGGGGTAGGTTTTTCACTCCTTGTGTTTTCTAGGAAGCTCCTTCCATACTGAGTGTACAGTGAGGTCAGGCATGGCAGCTGTGGATGACAAGCTTTAGAGGTGTAGCACAAAATGTGTCAAGGCAAAGGTGGGTGATCTTGGGATCAGCCTGTGCTTTGAAAATCCAGCTGGCAAGCAGCTGAAGTTCACATCCTGAGGGGGCCCCTACTTCATTCCCCTTTGCTAACAGAGTGGCCATTTGGAGAGATTACATGTAAAGCCTACTGGAAAAAGAGTCTTTCACACTGCAATCATCAGAACAAACTATTTTTCATCTACTATAGGAGAGTGAATGAAAATGTACTGCAGAACTGGCTCTTCCAATTTACATGTAGGGAAAATAATCTTGCTCACATTAAAGGGGTTATCAATATGAATTTTATGGGCCATATTTACATTGATCCAGTCTGTATTTCCACTCACACAATTTCATATGTGAGTCTCTCTATAGGGATTGCACAGGGTTGTACTAGACCTGAACTTCACCTGGAATGAGCAGGGATAACCAGACCGAAGGACATGTGATGTGTAGACAACTGAAATTCTGGCCTGTACTGTATAGGTATAAGGATATATCCTCTTTCCAAATGGGAAACCCAGCAAAGCAAGGTGTAATTACCAAGCTGACTAAAATATTACGTCTTGGAAAAATACAAGAGATTTGGAGCCCCAAATCCAGTAAAAAGTTTCTCTCTGTTTTAAAACAAAATTTCCCTTTTAAAAAAAGTTTCCCTTAGTGTACAAAAAAGCTTCCCTTTGTTTCCTAGTGGGGAAGTATTCAAGGTTTTAAGTTAAAACATTTTCAGTCCTGACCTCTAATGCTACCCAGGCTCCTTTGGGAAGTGATTGTCTCTTCTTTATAGTCTATATACCGTTCTTAAACTAAAAGCTTGTGGATACAGTCACAGTGTTCTTTGGTCCAATTTGGTTCTCAGTTTTTCTGGGTGGAAGCTCTAATAAACAAGTCAAGATCCCTGTCCTGCATAGGCACTCTCATTTTCCCCCAGTGTGTTTTGGGTTGGATTAGAAAACTTTTTTTGACATCACATCTGTGCAGGATCTGTACCCTGAGAATGGTCCCAGAAACGGCACCAATTGCTCCTCTTTCTCCTAAGTGCCAGTGGCAGCACTGATGTGTCAGTGCCTTATCTGAAGTGCTGTGATCAAGGCATCAAATCATGTAATCACTTAGAGCTACAACACCATTACCTTATCTTTGGAAGATGCACGTTTCCATGAGAATCCCTTGTTTTGTACTCTTAATTATTGTTAACAGTGATCTGCTGATGAGTCTCCCCTTATACAATTTCTTTCTTTGTATTCCTTTTATTGGAAGCTGCCAGAAGCATTTGGTTTAGGGTTGATACATACTCCAATACTGATCAAACACAGCTTTGATTTTCCTTTGTTTCCTTCTCTCTATCACTGGTTCAGTTATATTTCAGGAATGATGAAAAAGAACGGCTTGGAACTAATTATAAAAAAGCAAGTTGGAAGAAATACAATTTGTACCATTGCCCTTTATCTTTCAAGCACTCAAATGATCACTAATATTTCATAAATGAAAGGGGAAAATTAAGATGAAACCTAGAATTGGGCTATATTATAAATAATGGTTACTCGGGAGATTTCAAGAGACCTTAATTTGGGAGCCTAAGAGTCTTTGAGAGGAACTGAGCTGTGTACTCCTAAATCCCCTCCCCTCATGATAACTCTTGAAAAATATTCCTTTAAGTCATTAGATCACTTTAAAAAGCACACTAGAAACATAGAGGTCAGTATATTCCTGAAACACAGGTCTGACCTGGTTCCTGTGTGACCAGGGCTTGCAAACTGTGGCCTTTCCATTTTAGCACAGTGCAACAGGCTACAGACCAATCTGCCTCTTCTCTTATACAGCTAGTTTTCAAGGATATATTCTTTTTCTGAACGAGTATAGTTTCTGGAGACCTTTCTAAATTTTCAGGCAGTTGCTCCTCTTGCTTTCTTATCTTCCATCCCAGGTCTGCCACTGCTTCCCAACTTTCCCTCATCCATCCACAGCTGCCTTAGTGCTCTCCTCACATTCTACTTTGGTCCTGCCTCTTGTTCCAGCTGTACCAGCAGGTAGTCCTACATAAGAGGTACAGGAAAATTAATTCATTTGAGACCTGCTTTGACGTCTTTTCCCCCAGTGTTAGAGTGGTTCAAATGGTGAGCCACTATTTTGTCTAAAACTCAGCATCATTACAAAACAGAGTTCCTACAGATTTTGGCTCTTATGATGCACCATTATTGATTTATCTGTTGCTTCATGTTGATTCATCTCAACTGAAAGATGTATTTTTGTTATAAAGTAATTCACTGGTGCCTCCATTTTAGATCTGTAATTTGAGAAAATGGCCTGAAGTAATGAAAGACACTTTTGAAAACCAAGGCTGCTTTCAGTCGAAGCAGGCTTGAAGAGTATTTCTTTGTCACATGGCAGACTGTCAGTTTATCAGAAGGAAACTTTCTTCCCCCTGATGATAGCAAAGGTATACCACAGTCTATGTCTCCAACATCCCACCCCATGTCTCTAGTCTGTGCTTGTGTTGACCAAAGACCTCTGGGTCCTGAGAGTGGCCTGAAGAGATGTTCCAGGGAGGAATATCAGAATTCAAATATACAGCAACATTTCTGTCAGCCTCCAGCTTCCTGAGATGGATGTTGTTTTTACGTCTAGGAAAGCCTCACAGTGCAGTTCTCTTCATTAACTTTTCCTGTCTCCACTTGAATCCCCTAAACTATTTGCAGCCGAGCTTTGGCCAGGAGTGCCACACACGAGAACTTCTTGTTGTTAATCCATCTCCTGTTATTTTCACCTGACAGTCCTCGTTTCTCTCATAAGAGACATAATGAACAGTCATTTCCCTCTCCACTCACACCAGGGGCACAAAGCACAAACGTTTTAAAGACTCATAAATTAAGTAAAATTAGGATACTTTCAAACAAGGAAACAAAGTTTTCTCACAGTTTCACACCCATTTTAAATGAACTGTGGTGATGATGAAAGAACAGTCTCTTGAGCTGAAGAGGAGCCGTAATCCTGCACATCTAGGAGATGGCTGCACTTAGCCTTGAATGAGGCTCTCTGGAAGGATCTATGGATGGTGAACATTACCAAAGCCCTTGCATACTGTTTGTGAGTTTTCGTGTACATTAAAAAGTGATAAGCTGGCCACCTACTGTTCATATTTTCGTATCAGATGGTTTTGTCTCACATCAAGAGAAACTAAATGGTTTTAGTTTAAAACAGATGGCAAACTCTTGGCAGGAGCTTTCAGAGGCATCAACAATTGTAAAGTAAAGTAGGACTCATAGGACAGATGAGAAATTAAATACCCAGTGCTAGAAAGTGACCTGAAATTAAATCCAAGGTATAGGCCATCACACAGCAGGATGTTGAAAACTTTCCTACAGATCTGCATTCTGCAACTAGCTCCTGTCTCTTTCAAGGACAGAGCAAAAGCCCCAGTTTGAAAGAAGATTGCCTTTTTGAGAAATGAAAATTCACATCCAAGTCTGGATGAGGTTATTTGCATGTTTGTCACAGACCGTTTCAAACAGAGTTCCCGTCTCTCCTGAGCCAGGTGAGAAAAACTTCCTGGTATGACAGAACAGCTGAAACAAAACACCACAAAAGCAATTTGTAGTAATAAAAGACAGTCTGCCAGCCTACCAAACAGGAGCATAGGAAAGATATTTCTGAAAAAGATACTTCTGAAAAGCACACACATCTAGGTTATGACCTGCAGATCAGCCACCTGAAATCTCGAGTTAACATCCGGCTTAGGAAACTCTGCTGTTGCAATGCACTGGCAGGTCAATAGGCACAAACATGCTGAGGGGTTACCACAACTGGCAAGACTGAAAGTCTTGCATTTCACCTTGCCTCAGTGCAGTGTCCTGAGCATGGGGACTGTTCTCCCTCTGATGCAGGAGCTGCTGCTGGGATGAAGAGCACTCCCCCATGACAGTGAGCCTGCCTGCAGGCTACTCCTGCCGCAGGAGATGAGTCTGAAAGCTGCCACATAAATATTCCTGCTTCTTAGAAATGGAAGCACAGGCCAAGGGCTGTTTAATTCAGTCTTGAGAAAGCCAGTCAGCTGGACATGCAGCTGTTATGTGGCTCTCAGCTGAGGCTGGCCCCACAAGCTTTTGTCACAGCAGAGAACACTCTTTCTATGTGCCAGCTAAGACATCCCCTACTTTTATTTTCAGTGTCAATAAACCACCATTCCTAAACACACTTGTAGCATCCTCCTCATTGATTCAGGACACTCTGAACTTTTGATCATCCCGACTTTTGGTTCTCACCCTTTTGTGAGTTCTGAATAACTGCAAGAATATTCTAATTTTGAGGAAATCCAAAATAAGTGCTTTATTCCTTCCATAGGCACTGACAAGTTAAAAATTGCTTTGTGTCACATTAAAGTTGTTTAACACTTTCAAGAATTTCCAGGATTTCAAGGCTTCTCTTATTCACGGAGATAGAAGTTTTCTTCTGCATAGATGTTTTTTAATTATCACCTAGCTAGTAAGAGAGAGAAGAGGAAAGAGAGTCCTTCCTGAAAAGGATAGATGTGCATTCAGTTTCTCCTAGGATCAGTCAGTCTCTTTTCCTCACATTTTCTCACAACTCTCCAGTGAGCCAAAAGTCTTCTGCAGATGAGCTTAAACTGAACCAAATGCTTTTCAACCAGGCATGTTCTTCTTAACCTGTTTGTCTCTCCACACATAGCTCTATTCACAGACCTCCTGGACTCCTTTCACAGTATCCAGATCTCCAAATTTCTCCAAAGAAGAGTCATGGTTAAGTGGAATCATCAACTGGGTTCCCATTTTTATGTGAATGGTTATGTGCCACTGGTTTAACTGATCTGGCTGTTCTTTTCTGCGTAATTGGGATGAAACTCTATTACAACTCAAAAAGTTATGCTTAAAACAATGTTGACGTAATATTTTGATTTTTCACATTCTTTTGTGCACCCTCAGAGAGTTTGTTGAAAATACCAAACAGAGAGGTAAAGATGACACATTTGAAGGAAGGGATGCCATTGTAATTTTCTTGTTTTTTATATCTGAGCTGATGTCATATGGTATGATGTATTCCTTTTTTCCATTGGTGTCAGCTGTCCTAGTCCTAAAATTTTGTGCCTTTATGTTGCTCTCCCTTTTCCTCATGTAGTCATGTCCAAAATACAACACTGCTTATATCTGCATCTCCTCATGCTGGAAGCAGTTTAATGGAGTAAAAATAATCTCTTTTTTTTCCTTGCACAGAAATGTTGATATTTGCTCTCACAGTGCATACACAATAAAGCATCTTGATCTGGCCTGGGCTATGAACGTACTTCAAACAGTTCCCAAACTCTCTCAGAACAGCAAACTCAAAGCAAACCCTCTCACCCAACATCAGGCTGACTCTCCACAAGGATGTGGATCCTGCACTGTTTCCAAACCAACATAGCTTAAACCCAGGATTCCTTAAAGCGCTTCGTAACTTCAGTGATTTTTGACCTAAGCCTCCAGGATACAAAAGAAACTGAGGACAAATCCAGTGTGCAGGATGACTTTTGATGTGATGATGACTTTGCCAAATTCTACTCATCACATTCAGGGCTGCAAACTCTTTCCTTGAGTGCCTGACATGGGGACAAAGCCAGCTTAGGATAAATCAGAGTGAAATAGAAGAGAGGATTTTGGAGCAGAGGAATACCAATAGAGGAATACTGTCCCTGCAATGAAAAGCAGTCATCCTCCTCCAGAATACATGACCAGCTTGTCTGGGCACTAGCTCATCCTTCAGAAGAGGAATCATCCCCCCCTGTTTCCAGAAGGAGCACTGGCATCAGCACCTACCAGGTCCATACAGCAGACACCTGATTCAGGGGTGTAAACAGTGCTAAAGCCTCACAAAAAGTCAATAAAAGATCAATTTTCTTTCTAAGGTTATATGGCACTCCCATCACAAACCCTCAAACATGCTTCCAGTATCCAGCAAAAAAATCCCTCTTTAACTATCATCAAGACTTTCCTTTAACTTTTGGTTTGTTATCTGCGGAATTCTGGTATATGGATTGTCTGTACAGAAGTGAGTTTGGATTTAACTGAATTTTGTGTTTTTCCCTAAATACCTAGAGGCAACCTGGCATACACACCCTGTGGTGTGAATTAATATCTATTACCTCTATAACTCTATTTAATTTTGCTAGCAGAACATCTAAGCAAAAAGGCTTCTTTGGAGTATTGAGCCTGCCTCAGGTGTTTTCAAATTTTTTATTCGTCATGAAAAATGCATCCCCAAATGATAAATCATTGTGAAAAGTGAACAAACAGCAGATCCAGCTTTCTTCATTAACAAACAATGTATTCTGTGAACACAGGATATGTCAGGCTGCATTTATCTAGCCCATCCCTTCTTTTTAAGAGTAGCCAACATCAGATCCTTCAGACAAAGGTGGGAAGAATCAGTGCAGGGCAAATTTGCTCAGCCATTTATCCTGCCCTGATCCCACAGATCTACAATGGTGCCTCATGCTGTGGGGGCTGAACACCATACCCTGGCCTATGAAGTGGGAATAATAGGATGGGAAGCCTGGCACAAAGGCAAGTATCACAGATTTAGAGAATCATTAAGGTTGGAA
>WAAE01007813.1:5032-25484 GCA_013400495.1 Nicator chloris
CATATATGTATCATCCTCTGTCAGGAGGCCAGCTCAGCTCAGCACAGGGCCATGAGTCTCTGCCCTCTGTGTAAGAGAAAGATTCTCTCTGTAGCTCATCTCTGGTTGCCATGGGCAAGTTGGAAATGGAAAAGAAGGAAGGATATCACCAAAAGGGAGCAAATATCCCCCTCTCATACTGACTTTTCCCTCTTGTCATAGTGTCTCTCTGCTTTGCTCAATTGCAGTTTCAGGGAAACGATAAACTTTCAGGTCTGATTGAATAATTTGATTATTGAAATGTTTTGTACAGTAAAGAGGAACATGAAATGAGATGGGAAGACAAAAACCCTGAACACTGTGGTATCAGAGACTAGACACTACAAGAAGAAAATATGCACATCTGTCTCATATTTAGAGGCATAAATTTCTCCATTCTACACATTTCTCTTTCCTGATGCAAAATAATTGCATAAGCTGGGCAGTGTTACTGAAATGCACATTGAAATGGAAGATGCTCTTTGTCTTGCACAGGTTTGGAATCAAGCTTAGTGATATCATGATTTCCATAAGGCAGCATTGAGGTCTCCCAGGGTATTGAGTTTATATTGTTGGCAGGTCATTGCAGGATTCCATTGTGCAAAGAAGGTAACCAAGAGAAAACTCCAGAGAATTTCTGTTGAAGAAACACCATAGTAGCTCCCAGGGCATTTGGATTGTATTAATAGAATTTGGACATGCAGAAACAAAAATGGAGAATGTGAATTGTATTTGTTCCATACACTTTTGAATAGATTTTGATCCAAGTGCCTTCCTTGAGCTAAACTGGAGGAAATATAGGTTATAGTCAAGCCAAAGAGCTTAACTTGTGCTATAGCAATCCCTTCATTTGGGTTCTTTGAACAAATTAGGTGCAATATCTATTACCTATCTTCATTCTCAAGTTAGATGTCAAGTTGGTTAGTCTCTATAAAAGAAAATCTGATGATTTGGAAGAGTTTGGTTTAGAATATGTTTATAGATATTGGTAATTATCACTGTTATAAATTGTTACTTTTTTGTCACTCAAACAGAAATGCCAGGCATGAACACAGCGTAGCTTGAGCTGTCTTTGCACCATGTGCTTTAGACAGATTTCAGATATATAGGTGAAAACAGTACAAAGCAGCTTATTTTGCTCTTCTGCTGAAGATTTGAGTTGCAATAACAATTAACATAGCACCTGTCACAAACACTTGTGTAACAAATGTTACTGCTTTTGCAAAGTGCAAGAACGTGACCTATCACTGTCAGCATAATTCTGTGAAACATCGTGTGTTATTAAAAACAAAGCAGCACTTTAACTCAGGATATATAATAGAGAAAATGTAGTATTTATCATCTTGAATATAAATTCAAAGTACAGGACATTTTGACCTTATAATTTGTAGCCATTTCCATTATTGCAAACCAATATAACATATGGTTAAAATGTGATTTTTTGCACTTAATAATTTGAATGAAAATGTAAACGAGAAAATTCTCTGATGTGACACACAGTAAAATTTCTGTTACTCTGCAACTCTGAAATGAGTGGGTGTGCTCATTCTGGCTTAACAGTTACTCCAGATGATTTCTTTGTCTTTCTTTTTTCATTTCTTTCACATTTTGTTTAGAGTTTCAGCGAACTGGTGGTTCTGGTGTTATGTGAAATATGACCAATGATTAATACTTGCATATAATCTTTTATTTGTGTTTACTGTTATGCCAGAAAGTATTTAATAAATGCACTCATTTGGAAATAAGCATGATCTTCCAAACGCTATTAGAAGTCTAAATACAGCTTTTATGAGAAGGAGAGATGAAAGTGCCATGTTTATTCAATTAGTTAGGATTTCCTGACACTTGTTTTATTCTACTTCCCTAGTGTGTCAGGGTCATTTCAGACATGTCATCATTGCTAAAGGATAGGGAAAGGTGCTTGCTGAGGTTCTTTGGGAAGCTTACTCATTTGCAGGTAAAATTTGCTTTAAAATTCATTTTTGCCCTTCTTTTCCTTCTGTTTTGCCTTTATTGAGACACTTAGCTGTGTACTATGCTTTGAATACGAATGGTCCCAGTGAAAACAGTGACTTCTTCTTCTTAAATCTTAGGATTCTTAAACACCAGAATGTGGCTTGAAGATACTGACCCCCAAAATAGGATATTAAAGTGGAGTTTTTTTATTAGTCCTATACATAAGTTCTTTAGAAAATAAAAACGCAAAGACTTGAAATGCTACTGTCAGAAATCCCCATTAGTGGGTTTTTACATGTGACTGATCTAAATGTGTATTCTGTTGTCCTGTGGAACAACCATTCAGCTGATGTAAATGGTGTAATTTGATTGAAATCAATGTAGATACACCAGTGATGTCTATCCTCTGCATGTTTGGTGTCTTCTACATAATTTAGAAAAATAGGCTATAAACGCATTCGAAGGGTAGAGAGCAATTTTTTGTTTTCTGTTTGTGATATTTGGGAGAGAATTTGCTAGTGTGAGAAGTGTAATATGATGCCCAAAAATATTATAGACAACTCTATGGCCCATAGTGTTCAGGTTCCTGATTTGGGATTAGGTATTCCAAGCCAAATATTCACTTTTGATTTATTTTATTCGTCCATTTCTGTGGTGCACGCTGTTAACAAACAGAGAACAGAAATGGCATAACCTCAGAAAATCTTGGGAATGCTAGAATTGTTTTTATAACCTTTCTTTTCCTCTCTCATGCTAAAGCAAAGAGATCTGCGAGGCAAATGAAACCATTATGTGCCCTATGTGTGAACGCAATTGCACACTACAAAAACTCAACGAAAGCTGCATATATGCCAAGGTAATTATTGTGTTATTATCAAGAGAATTTTGGTTGTGTAATGGCTGCCTTTGTTTCAACCAAGTTTCCTGAAAAATGTGTTGTCTCTCTACAGATGTTTTTTTCAGCTGTCATAATTCATCTTTCTAATAAGGGAATGCTCTGAAATGATCTGGGGTTTTTGTAAAATTGCTTTCTGTGAGCATTTCCTTATTAATAAATTCTTATTACTTTCATTAACTTAAGTCTCCTATGAGGACTTCATAATAACACTTTTTGTAAGGTTTTTCCTACTTTCCTCTAAAAGGATATTACTCTGTCTCCCTTGCTTACTTTGTATTTGAATTTTTGCTCCTGCTTTGCTCTGTCCAACTAATGCAAAGATTTTATGCACTTAAATATTTTGCTACAAGAAGCTATTCTTCAAACTTAAATAATCATGAGGACCTCTGTATACATGCAGTGTTTGCAGGTGAGCAATATATTTTGATGTGTGGTATGTTCATAAGGCTGGAAAAGCAGCCTTGGCTTTTATCTTTGTATTCTTTATCCCATAGAATCAATCTTTTTCAGAAGGCTGTATTTATAAAACATGATTATCTCTTTGCCATGGCATTGCAACAAAACTGCAGAAGTGTCAAAGAGAAAATCGATTTTGTATTACATGTCAAGATTTCTTCTAGATAGGACCAATGCTGAGTAAAACTCAACATTTCAAACCTATCTGTGAAAATATTGTTAAAAATTATTGATGCTTACCATTTACAAATTTAATTTTCTATTTTATAATGTAAAAGTTAGGAGGTTGTTTTGTAACAACAGCAATAAACACCACTGGAAATGTACTTAAAGAAAAAGTGGTTTTTGTTTTTAAATACTGATATAACTATATAACAGAAAATAACTCCATGAAGGGGTCTTGTAACTGCTTTTTTACTAATTTCTTTTTTTTTTAATATGTACTTAAGTTAAAAGCTTTCTTAGTTGAAACAGGATTATGCAAGCTATACAACCCATCCCAGATATGCCTCTTTTTAGAAGGTGATAAGTGCTACTTCACCAGTCCACTGCAGTTTTAACAGGAAGTTAACATATTTGAAATTGTGGTATGCCTTTAACTGTAGATCTTGTTATTTTAACATCCTCAGTTAGTAAGAAGCAGGTTTTGTGTCTTATTTATATTTACACTGACATCATGTGCTTAAATCATGCAAATTTCACATCTCATGTCAGGTTTGACACTGGCCAAACACCAGGTACCCATGAAAGTTTTTCACTTACCCTCTCCTGCTACAGTTGCGCAGAGGAGAGGGGAAAAAAAATTATCCAAGGGCTCACAAGTTAACGACTGGGGGAAAAATACTCTAAGGGCAAAAAAGGTTCAAATTTAACGGTATAAGGTAAATTCATTCTTAACAGAGCCAGAGGAGGATAATGAGAAGTAAATAAGCCTTTAAAACACCTTTTTTCCCCTTCCAGCCCTCCCTCTTTTCCACCAACAGTGCAGGGAGACAGGGCGTGGGGCTTTTGGTCAGTTTGTCACCAAGATCATCTGTTCGCTCAGGGAGAGGAGTCTTCTCNACCTCACCTGTCCTCACTTCCTCCTCTTCTCTGACCAGAAGAAAAATTGCTGCTTGTAGGTACCACTGTCAAAAATTCCTCCAAATCAAAGATTCCTGTAAGATCCCTCAGCACTGAGAAGTTGATCTCGTCTCAGTTCTGCACTGGGGAATTGCTCATCATGCTTGAACTGCCAGCCAGGTGGCCCTGCCACCATTTGGTATACCCAAAATGTTTGTGTTTTCCTTTATGGAAGCAAAAGACAAAAAAAGCAAAACACGTAATTGATTGACAGTTGATCCCACTGTATGATCCTGGCAGGGAACATATTGCATTTATTCATCTCCAATACCAAATAGTCAATTCCATTTAAGAAAGAAAAGAAAAGAAAAGAAAAGAAAAGAAAAGCCTTAACTGACATACAGATGAATATGTTTTTAATTAAATTCTCACAATATTATAATAATTTTACTCCATAAGAAATAAAATAAAGAAACACAGTTTCTATTAACTTTTCCTGCATTCATGAGTTAGTTTTCTTGATTTCTGAGGCAGAAGTAGTGATGCCAGCCTTTTCTAGAAGAATGAAAATCTGTCTGCAGGATGAGTTCTTGCAGCATGCAGCTCTTGCAGGAGCAGATTAGGTAAACTGCCTGAGGCAGGCTGTCAGCCCCAGAATCCTGGCACACCTGTACAGAACATACAAGAAAGAGAAGAGAAGGTCACAGTACACCAANTCCTGCTGGCTAGTGTCATTTCAGGGGGAAGAGAAGGTCACAGTACACCAAAACACAGTCTGGTTACCTGCACCCTTCCCTTGGCATAAGGATAGGCTTATTTTCATGATAAAAGCTTAAAAACTGGTTCTTAAGTCAGCAAGAAAGTCAACATCAATGAAGTCTTTTCAGTGATATTCCATCTCAAGATATTCTCTTCTTATTTCAGATAGTGGGAAATCATGAATTTTCTGTATGGTTTAGAACAATACATATCAGAGCCACTTTTGCATTCCTTTTCTTTCTTTCTTCAGGTCCTCTTTTAACATATGCCTGTTGATGATAAGTTGATTTGCTCTAATATTTTATAGTGATTTGTGGTTTTTTTATTTTTTGAATAGGAATTTGGAATCTCTGCACTGCTTAATAATTGCAGGAACATCTTAAACCACCTTTTTTTTTTTTTTAGAATAAATGTAGGCCCATTATCTTTGGATAAATTACATTGCTATAAATTGGCAATCTTAAATCTACTGAAAGGACATTGATCTTACCAGCTTCTTAAATACTCTTTCATACTATGGGTAGAATATTAGAAATTTCAGATTTTTGTAATATAAATTGTGGTGTTTGAATAACTGAGACCTCAAATTCACCCACTCAGGTGTTTAAAAGGCATGCAAAACCTAATTTTCAATCAATACTTCTTTTCAGCAAGTATGAACAAATAAATAGAACCAAGTATAAATAAACAAGTACTTTCTATTTCAAAACCTATTTTCAATCAGTAAGCCTTAGACTTTGCAGCTGAATTGCTGTTCTGACCAAAAAATCTAATAACAAAGAGTCAGGTCTTATAACAAAATCTTATAATAAGTTTTATAACAAAGGGGTAAATCTAACTAAGAGAAGAGCATTCATGGAAGAAATTAACTTCACAGTTTAGAATTATGGAGACTTCTGTGGAGTGATATTTAGAAACTATTTAATGTTTGTTGGAGTTTAGGTGCAAAAGCCTTTTTAAGAAGGAGAACGTCGACAATTTGAGAGGCTGAGGTGTCTGGATAAAAAGGAATACACATTATTTTTACCTGCAGAATTGCAAAATACTTAGGTAGAAAAACAGAATGGAATCAAGAGACAGTAAGCATGCAGAGGGAGAAAAGTGAAGAGGTTTTTTCAGCTCATAAAAGCCTTGAAATAGAAATGGTTGATATTAAGTTTGACCTACCATATGACAAGAATTCTGGATGAAATTTTAGCCTGTGTGGACATGGACAAAACAGCTCAGTGTCTGTGAAATAAAATAACTGGTGATGTATGAAGTGACAGTCTGTAACAGCAGATTTCAAATTATACTGGAAGTCAGAGTGTGACATTGACAAACCTTGGTTGAAGAAACATGCTAGCAGGACTACTTATGACAATGCTTAGCTTTTAGTTTCTGCCACCAGCTATGTACTCTGGGATTATTTGGGGCAAAAGATGAGGTGTCAGTATTATTTTTTCCTGATGTATTTATTTTTTAATTCAGGTTACCCATTTGTTTGATAATGGAGGGACAGTCTTCTTTGCAATTTTCATGGCAATTTGGGGTAAGTACATTTTTACCTTTTTTAAAATTATTTTTAGATCACCTGACCCTTTAATGTGATTATTTTACATTATTATATGTCAAATAATCACATAAAAGGGTCAGGTGATTATAGCTCTTGATAAAAGTTAAAGAAGGATTATGATTTTGCCACACAAACTATTTTGTTTTCATTTTCATTGACTTAAATTTCTATGCCAGTAATGGTTAACACCTTTTATGGCTAATGTAATGATTTTCTTCAGGGTCCCAAGTGTCTCTAAGCCTGAATTTTATATTATTCAGGCCAAAGTCCTTTTAGAGGAAAACACGTAGGTTAAGTTATTGACCTTGAGCCAATATAAAAATCACATCTTGTAGAGGATTCCTATAGAATAAATGAGAATGGTTTTATGGGAGCTAATTAGAGGAAAGTATAGGAAAGGTTTGATGTTAAGTGCTTGCTGCAGTTAAGATATTTACATTCAAATTCTTAGTCTGAATTTCTCATTATGTCCACACTGGCACTGCACACATCTTGTGGGGCTCTAAATCAAGAAGGGGGATACCCACAGAGGACACTGTTGAGCAGGAGTTACCAGGAACTGTCTTGCCTCTTGTAGAAGGTTAGTGCCATAAAAGAGTTAATGGTTCCAGCATAAAATTCTTGGAAGAATTAGCTTTCACTGCAGCTAATAGGATTTTGCTGCTGGGAAACAGGGAAGAAGAATAGAACCAGAGATAATTGATTCTACCAATGTAAATGTTTGTCTGTGTAAACACTGAGAAATGCTTCTTGTACCTGTTCAATGAGCAGGATAAATGCATTTCTTCAAGATTTTTCCCTCAAATTTCATAAAACTTTTCTTCAAGGTATTCAGTTTTTCTTGGAACTAAATTTGCTCTCCAACTCTCCTTCCTTTTCAGTCAATGTTATCTAAAAATCAGATACATTGTAATTATTAGCTATGTATTAACTATGATGAGAAACATGAAAGTCTGATGATCCTTCAGTTCTTAGTACAAACTGTACTTTCAGTCCTGTGTTAAAAGCTTGAAAGCTAATTAATGCCAAAAAATTACAGTGCCTTCTAATCTTTTCTTTTCCTGAAGACCTGATTTAGAATAGCAGGATAGAAAAGTGCCATGACAGTTTTATGTTCCATTGTTTTCCCACGCATACTTAACTTGGTAATTAAATGCACAATGAGTAATTCTTTTGGAAGTGTTTCTAAGAAGTCATCTTTGGTCACAAAAGTTTCTGAACTTTAATAAGTTGATGTTCTATATGTTTTAAGTCTAATTTCTTCTACACATCTGCTTTGAAGGTCCATTCCAGTGTAAATAGGTAATACCTGCCACTAGGTTCTCCCACTCTGGGAAGTGCTAAATAATGAATTAAAGAGTAAATAATCTGAAAAAAACATGTTTTATTTTGGGTGATCTTTAGTTTTAGTCTGTACTTGTAAGTTCACATGTCTCATAAAGCCTTCGGTTCAATTTTATAAAAGGTTTTATTTCAGCATTATGATTTTTGAAAACCAGTTGGACTTTAGTTAAATGCTTACCTTCATTGGCATCTTTTGGATCAGGTGATGCAGTAGTAGGGTTGCTGGAATTATGATTTAGCTTTGTTGTCTGCTGAATGGGGTTGAAATTTGGGGTAGGACTGTCCTGCTTCACCATGGGTGGTGTCAGAAGGACACTGGTGGGGAACAGCATGATGGATTTGATTGAAGAGTTATCACTTGAAAGCACTGAAGCCCCAAGAGTAGTAGAGATGACTCTGGAGTGACTGACTTGGTGTCACTGTGGAAGTAGATGTAGCTGCAGCACTTCTGGTCACTTCAGAAAAGGCACCCGTTGTTCTGAATATTGCTAAAGACATTGGGCTGCTGTGGATGTTTGTGGCTGAGTTATTTATTGCATTTTTTTGGAGAAGGTAGTGCCTTCAGAGGACATCAGGACCACGCTTTTTGCCCCATTGATAATTTCTGTTCTTTTCCTTACATTCTCTTGGGCATTGACAGCTGCTGGTGCAGCATGACTTATGGTAGAAGGACATACTGTGGTAGTCATATGCAGAACAAACCTCTGTGAAGTTAGCTGCACTGGGGACTGATGGTTTTTTGTAACTGAGCTATTTCCTTTACTTGTTTCTTGTACTTCTCCAGCCTCGGTGTTGCTTCTGCTCCATTGCAGTCTTACAAGCAGAAAAATGAGAGTCATTCCACAGGAGGGTTGCATGGTGTTGAGGTCAAAGTTTGTTTTGCACAGAACCTGCAAGAAATTCACTTTTGTTTATGATTTTATTTAACCAAAGCAAGTTACGCAGTGAAGACCCAAAGAAGTTGGTAGAAGAAGTTAGTGTTATACAATGGAAATCTCACTGATTTGCCATGTGTTGATGCTGGAAACTTTATGTCCCTAAGTGTTAATGACATAAGAATCACCTAAAATAATATTGATGATCAACAAAATTGATCTCATCTTGATTGGTATCAATTGCAATATTGATCTCATCTCTCATCTTATGGAGATGTTGTAGGATAGCTTGCATGACTGGAATGTTGTCATGAGGGCTACACATCGTTTAGGAGAGACAGACCAGGAAGGGCATGGTGTCAGAGTTGCCCTGTGTGAGGCAAGACTTGGGATGAATTCAGCTCTGACTTGGGGGAGATGAAGAGTAAGTCTAGAGCTTATGGGTCAGGATAAAGGGGGTACTCATAAGGGTGACACTGTTGTGGGTGTTTGCTACAGGCCAACTGATCAGGAGAAAAAAGTGGATGAGGTCCTTTGCAGACAGCTTGAAGCAGCCTCAAAGTCACAGCACTGGTTCTTGTGAGGGACTTTAACTACCTTGACATCTGTTGGAGAAGCAACACAGCGAAGCACAAACAGTCCAGGAGGTTCCTGGAAAGCATTGATTACAACTTTCTGGAACAGGTAGTAGAGGATTCCACAAGGAGTGGCATGTTGCTTGACCTCATACTAACAAACAGGGATGTCTTGTTGGAAATGTGAAGATCAGGAGCCTTGGCTGCGGGCATCTTGTGACTGTGGAGTTCAGTACTGGATAAAGAGGAAGCAAGGCAGCAAGCAAAATTAAAACCACGATAACATTAGCCTTTTTAGGGATCTCTTGGAAAAATCTCATGGGAATGGGCCCTGCAGGGAAGAGGGGTCTAAGAGAGCTGGTTGATATTAATGGACCACTTTCTCCAGGCTCAACGATGTTGCATCCAATGAGAAAGGAATCAGGCAAAGTGGTCAAGAGACCTGTGTGAATGAATAAAGAATTCCTGTCAAGCATACACAGGAAATGTACAGGAGATTGAAGCAGGATCAGGTCACTTGGAATGTATATTGAGAGGTTATCAGAGTAAATAGAATGAAACAAGGAAGGCCAAGGCCCATCTGGAATTAAATCTGGGCAACGATGTTAAGGACAACAAGAAAGGCTTATTCAAAGGCTTATCTATAACAAAAGGAAAACTAAGGATCATGTGGCCCATTACTAAATGGAGCTGAAGACACAGAAGAGGCAGAGCTATTGAGCATCTTCTTTGCATTGGTCCTCACTAATATGACCAACCCTCAGGAATCTCTGTCCCAGCATAAAAGAAGGTCAGTTTCCTTGTTCAAGGACAATTGGGTTAGAGAACACTTAGACAAACTTGACACCCACAAGTACCTGGGCCTTGACAGGATGCATCTGCAAGTGCTGAGAGTTGGCAGACACCATAGCTAGGCTGTTCACAAACATCTTTGAAAAGTCTTGGTGATCAGGAGAGGTGCCTAAAGACTGAAAGAAAGCAAATGTCATCCCAATGACAAGGGAAAGAAGGAGGACCCAGGAAACCACTTAGCAGTCAGCCTCACCTCAGTCCCAGAGAACTGTAATCAGTGGCACAGAGTCTAGTTGGGCGCCCAGGGTTCAATACTCATCCCAGAATTGTTTAATTTACTCACCAATGACCTGAACAAAGGGGCAGATGCCCTCTCAGCAGGTTTGCTGATGACAAAGATGGGAGAAATGGCCAGAGTGCTGTGCATCCCTTCAGAGGGACCTTGACAGATTGGAGAGATGGACAGAGAAGAACTGTCTCAAATTTAACAAAGGGAAATGCGGGGTCCTGCACCTGGGAAGGAATAGCCCCATGCACCAGGACAGGCTGAGGACTGACCTGCTGGAAAGCAGCTCTGTGGAAAAGGAGCTGAGGGTCCTGGTGAATGATAAACTGTCCAAGAGCCAGCAGTGCCCTGTGGGCAAGAAGCCAAAGGTGTCCTGTGGGGCATTAGGGACAGCATTGCCAGCAGGTCGAGGTTGGTGACCCTGCCCCTCTACCCAGCCCTGGTGAGGCACATCTGGAGTGCTGTGCCCTGCTCTGGGCTTCTCATTCAAGAAAGACAAGGAGCTCTTGGAGTGGTTCCAGTGGTGGCTATGAAGGTGATTTAAGGGACTGGACAATCTCTCTTAACAGGAAAGGCTCAGGGAGCTGGACCTGTTCATCCTTGAGGAGAGATGACTGAGAGGGGATCTCATCAATATATCTAAGTGTCTGAAAGGAGGGTGTTAATAGGATGGAGCCACTATCTGCTCAGTGCCAAACAATAGGACAAGATGCAACGAGCAGAAACTAATGCACAGTAATTGTCACCTGAATGTGAGGAAGGACTTCTCTCCTGCTTGCAGTGGAAGAGGTTGCTCAGAGAGGTTGTGGGGTCTCCCTCATTGGAGATATTCAAGAACTGCCTGGATGCAATCCTGTGCCATGTGCTCTTGGGTGGCCCTCCTTGAGCAGGGAGGTTAGGCCAGACGATCTAACTCCCTTCCAGTCTTACCCATTCCATGATTCTGGAACAAAAGCTTATTTGCTTAAGAAAATTCCATGGTTCTATAAACAGACCTCATACTCAGAAGGGAGCAATTCAAAACCACTTTGCTATGGAGTGAGGTAATGAAACATGTATGGATGGTATTCTCAAGGCAATGTTTTCTGGGCAGACAGCAACTCTAAGAGTAGGCTAAAAAGTTATGCTCCCTTGTGAAGAATTAGAATTTTTACAATTAACCTGGAAAGTTGATGCATGATGCTTTGTGACCTTGAGCACTGAGTGTCATATAAATGCTGCCAGGAGCAAATTGAAAACTATATCAGTCCAGAGGTTATGAAAGAGGCTGAATTTGTGTGCAAACTTCTTTTGCAATACAAAACTGGAAACTGTGTATTAGGCATTAATTTTTCAAATGTTAGATTAAGAATGAGAAAAACCTCTCCTTGAAATCACGTGATTGTAGTAGGTCTGCTGTTCAGTATATGTTGTTCAGTGAGGTTTTGGTGAGGGGTATTTTTTCTATGTATGAAGCAGAATTGGATCATCCAGTTTTTAACGCCCACACATGAGCTCTCATATGACAGCACAGTAAATTCTATAACAAATTATTCTTCAGCATCATTAATTAATTAAATGCCCGTGTATGGGCAGGTGGGTACTTCACCACCTGAAGGAAGGAGATTTATACCTGGCCCAGCCCCTGAGGTCCTGGTGCAGTGCCCTCAGCATGGCCTGAATACCACAGTGTGATTGCTCTGGCTGCCTCCTGGCAGAGCTCACACTGCCATCAGCAGGGCCTGGCTGAGATAGGAACTTTTTCAGTACACAGATGAAACTTACAGACATCAATCCTCTCTTGACTAAGAGAAGAGGAAAGGGTGAAGATACGTAAAGAGAACATAGAGACACTGATGTCAGTGAAAAAAAAGTCAAATCCCAGATGGGAGGAGAATGAAGAGATGCCTTGGGCTGAAATTCTCTTGTAAGGCTATGGTGAAGGTATAATTGATACATCAGATTCTCTTCCCTGTAATTCATGTAATGCATTTTGGGGGATGTAATGTTCAACCACAGCCATGAGCAGAGGCACCCATGCTGAAGCAAACAGATGTCGAAGTAACTGTGATCTAATGAGAAACTTGAACAGAGAGAGAGATGAGAGAAATGAGAAACCTGACCCCAGGGATAGAAAAAGAAGACCTCTGCTCCCAGGAGATGAAGATGATCCCAGAGACAGATGAAAAGAACTTTTGCTTTTATACCAGAACAGCTCATCCTTAAAATTGCACCCCAGTAAGTTGAGATGACCCATGGTGGTAGTTGTAGGAAGTCTACCAACTGTGGGAGGGACTGCACGATTCCAGATTTCCAGGGGCTACTATTTGTGGAAATTAAAACCGTGAAAGAACTGTTTTGTGTGAAAAAGTCTCCATAGCATGACAGGAGAAATTCCTCTCCCTAAGTGAACTGAAGAAAAGATTTATTTTGAACTGGTAAACTGACTGAAAATACCAGGTTTTGTCTCTTTACATTGTCAGTGGGAAAGAAAAGAGGTGGGGGTAAGAGAAGTATTCTGAAAGTTTATTCTGATTCTTATTATTCTTCTTTTAGTTCTGTTTATAAAGCTTTCTTTATACCCTTTAATGTTTTGAACCTACTTTGCTCTTCTTCTAAGCCTTATCTCACAGCAAAAAATGAACTATTTTAGTAGGTGCACTGGCAACACTCAACCCATTACATTAATTGGTGCCATGACTTGGATTGGCAAACAAAAACCACTACACCACCCATCTCCAATTGTTCTCCATGCAACCCAGCCCCTCCAGTTCTGGTTAATAGGAATCATGCTGATTCTCACTGAATCATCTCTTATCCTGATCTCCACACTCTGAAAATTATAAGCCTTGATTCTTATCAATTATTGCTCTAGAAAAACAAGACTTTACACCACAGCAGAAGTTTTGTGAATTGCTTTTCTTCCAATGCATGGCCTTTTGTACACCTTTAGCTTTTTTTCTCAGTAGCCCTGTAGCACAGCAAAATTACCATGAATTCTATTCTACTGTGGGAAAGAGAACATGGCAGCTTTTTTAAGACCTCATGTGAATCTGCAAAAGGTACTTTAGTTGACAAGTATGGGTAACAATTTGGCCTCACCTGCTTCATCTAGATAGACGATTTTGTTTATCATTGCATTGTCAAATGCTTCACGCACACATGTAACATAAAAGTCATCATTTATTGTTATTCATATAGTACCAGAACCTATTATTGGCTATGGTAACACTACCAATGTCAGTGAGAAAAGGTTGTTTCACCTCAGGTTACTCAAGTACAAACTCCACTACTGCTTAAATGGAGAGGTGGGTGCTGTTCTTGGCAAGAGCATCTGAAACTTACATCTGTAGAGCCATGCTTCAAAGAATAAAAGAACATACTACCTAGAAACAATACTCAGTTCCTTTGAAAGTTCCTTTCATTCCACAAGCCATTATTTAGGGGTAGTGGTATGGTGAACTTCTGCTAACTTCTAGTTGCCTTAATATATTATATAGACAAGTCATGTATATTTATGTAGATATAGGTATAATATATATAACTAATTATGATAATTATGTATCAAGTACGTGTAGAAACCCAAAAAGATATTAAACATAATACAGAAATATAGATAAAGGTAGGAATATGAGACCATCCTGTTAATTTTGAGTTAGAAATCCTTCTTCTGAGCAGTTTGCTTTCTAGAAGGAGGCAAATTTTCTTACTTCTTATTTGAATTCATTGTTTTCCAAGGAACAATTGGACAATTCTATGTTTTGTCAGGAATCACACCCTAAACAAGGTGTCTTACCCTCAGCAGCAGACTACAGTGTTTTAGAAATTTGGAGTTATTTATTAGTTGTAATTATCTTATCAAAACCCCTAAGTGCATGGAGAATCTGATTATGGTCTCACACCTAGATTAGAAATAATTGTCTAAAGAATTATTCCAGTAGCAAAACTGCTGCAATATAAAACTGGTATAGCAGGGAAAGAAGTGAGGTTGTCTTATTTGAACTGCATAAAACGAGATAGTTGTTAGCTCTTTATTAATTGATATTGTTGTGTATGTCTATCCTTGTTTCTTCAAGAGATGATTTTATGTTTTGAATACAATGAAAAGCAAAATTATGAACTTAAAGGGATGGCAATGTCTCATACTGACAGGTACCTATCTCTGTACAGCTACTGCAGACAACAAAAATATGATTCTTAAATAAACTTTGTCAAATAGTGTTTTAACTTTAACCGGGATTATCCTGAAGCTACTTGGAGTTTTCAGATTCTATGGAGAAAACTGTCAGAAAGTGGCTAATGATATGTGTTACATTGCTGATTTTCTTAAGATCTGCATAGCCCTTTTTCCCCCCTGTCATTAAAGTCCAGTTGTTTTCCACAGCAACAGTCTTTCTAGAGTTTTGGAAAAGACGGAGAGCTGTATTAACTTATGATTGGGACCTCATAGACTGGGAGGATGAAGAGGTAAGAAGAAACAGAAGTAAACATGTAAAGCCTTGCTATCAGCATGGTTAAAGTCTCAATATCAACCCATGTTGTGTGTCAGTCATCTGAGTTTGTCATTCAGATCATATTTGTATTTATAGCACTAGTTCCAGAATACAAAGGTATGCTTGAGATTGTACAAGGATACTTTGCCTTTTGCAGCTAACATCGTAATTCCAAATATAATTCTACATTTATTAAAAGTATCTTTGGAAAAACTGAGTGGAAATACTTCCTATACAGAGGACAGGAGCTACTTCTGATGTCAGCACAGATGCCTTTCAGCTCCATGGTTTCTCGTTCTGGAAATTCCTGATCCTGCATAAAAATAGGACCAGACAAACAAGACAGAAACTAGATTTTGTATCCTTCAGACAGGCATATCTTCTCCTTGAACATTCTACTATCAGCATCAGCAATAAGAATTTTTTTTTTATTTAAATCACTAGTCAACATAGCTGTAATGTACCTGTATTGGTGATTTAATTGCAGTTTAAGTCAATAGACTTCACTTGTTTTACAGCTTTCCATGGATGGGTAGATAGAAGATGGTGCCTTTTAATAAATGGTCTCATAACACAAAAAACATCATTATAATTGGCCCTAATTTATGGTTTTCTTATCAATTTTTGCAGACAATCCAGTGTCTCAGTCAGCAATATGATCCATGATTATTTTAACACCCTCACATAGTGGCAAAGGCTCCTATGGTTTCTGTTCTTTGCTGGTCTCTGCAAGGATTTTCAAAAGAGCAAATTATTTAGGTATTTGAGTTGAAGCATTATAAAAAGTCATTTGTATCAGTATAATGTTCTACTTTATAGCACATAGCCTGATTCTTGAGAGAAATAAGTAATACAACAAATGGAATCCATCTTGTCATTCCAGGAAGAGCTGCGTCCCCAGTTTGAAGCTAAATATTCCCAAGTGGAAAGAGTAAACCCCATCACAGGAAAACCAGAACCTTTTCAGCCTTTCCCTGATAAGCTCAGTCGACTGATGGTGTCTGTCTCAGGAATATTCTTCATGGTGATGTTTAATAATATTAGAATTATTGTATTGTAATTCATCTTATTCTGATGTAAATAGTAGCTCAGCATGAGTCCATTCATTAAGATTTGTGGATTTACATAATATAGGCAAAGCTGATTGTCTTACTGTTTGTTCAGAGATCTCTTTGTTTCACAAGATGGAATATAGTTATATTGTAAAAGAACAGTAAAGAAATGTTTTAACTCCTCTAATTTTTTTTGTTCTCTCAAATTCTGCTCTCCAAAATGAATATCAATCTTTAAAACACTTGTTTTATTCTTTCAGTGGGTATTATTTCAGATGTGATTTCTTTTGTTCTAATACCTCTGCTCATAAATACACACCTGTAGATTTCACTGGTCCTTACTGCAGTGTTTGCAGTTGTGGTATATCGACTGGTAGCCATGGAGCAGTTTGCTTCTTTCAAGTGGTATTTCATCAAGAAGTATTGGCAGTTTGCAACATCTGGCACTGGAGTCTGTATCAATTTTATGATCATCATGTCACTCAATGTTGTAAGTCTTCTGTTCTTTTAAAGGAGCAGTTAATTTAAAAGAGTCATTTTTATAAGCTTACTGAGTTAACCATGTATTAGATATAAACATGTTCATGCTTATTCATGCACCAGTGTCTGAAGATGGTATTGCAGTGGATTTTTCTCCTCTGATACAATGTCTGTGAATGTTTTTCTCTAATTCCTCCCTAATTTGTCACTGCACACCTTTGCTTATGTCACCAAGTTACAGGGGTACAGATTGCTGCTTTTTACATTTGCATTTTTTTAATATTACCTTTTGCAATAGATCTCTAATTGGAACTACATTATTTTCTTGGCTGAGAATTGGAGTTCTGGGTTGGTTTTGATTAATGACTTTGGATTCTTCCCTTTCTTATTAAAATGCAGTTGTGATATCAGTGTTGCACAGTCCTAGAATCACTGTGGTATATGATTTTGGGACTAAGACTTTTCTGTCATGTAACAACATAGGTTTAATCATTTGCTCTTATAGTATTACACAGACAGAAACTCTATTCTTTCAGCTGCATTATTATTTATTGTCTTTCTGTTCCCATGCAAGCACAAACAGATAAAAAGGAATAATTACCCAGCAAACGTTGGCTTTTAATTCTCTCAAGGAACTGCACTCACTGGAATAAGAAATAATTCTTCCAATCAGAGTCCTGTAGTTATTTCTGTTATTATATATGATCATTCCACATCATAAAACATATATTCAAGTGAACAAGCAAAGCTATCAAAGTTAACTTGCTATTTATAGGATACTCAAGGAAATATATTTCAGAGTTGGCAACTGCCTGGGGGCTAAGTGTCACTTCAAATAAAGACTGGAGGTAGTCAATATACAGAGAGCTAAGTTTTCAGTCCAAGGCTGATATCCTCAACCAGTATCCCTATTCATGCAAAGGAAAACTGGATTGTGTCAAGGCTTTTTGCCTACTTTTAGGTTACATGAGTCTGTTCTTGAAGTTAAAGGATAGACATCTAACTGTTGATTAAGGAAACCATTGATACCTGAATATTTCTCTTGATCTATTTGTTTTATCCTTATTGTATATTTAATGTACATTTATGCATGCTTATATACATTTACATGGATTAAGAGAATGGGACAGGAGGAGTTCAATGAAGCCTTTATAGGAATCTATACACATTCCATAGCTACAGCATCTCTCCTTTATCTGTCCAGACACCTTGATGCTGTAGAGCAAGAGAATGTCATGCTTTTGATGCTTGTTGTCATTCTGGATTTTTCAGCACAACAGCCATGATGTCCTATACTTACAACATTTCATTTCTGTTCTAGGTGTATGAGAAAGTTGCCTATCTCCTGACAGACTTAGGTATGTAGGTCTTTACTAATGGTATGGTTCTTGCTGTCTGTGGCATATACCTTTATAGTATACTTCTTTATTTACCTTTAAAGAAGTCTTTTGAAAACTTCATCTATGAGGTACATTTCTGACATCTCCCTAAGCAAGTGAAAAATACCACAGAAAGAAAATAAATTATTATTTCGCTGAGGACATAAAATAAAAGTAAGGAATTTATTCTTATACTTCCACTTTTAATGTTTCATGGTATACATTGAAAAACAGTAATCTTATTTTGCAGCAAAAGTCAAAACATATTCTTTCTCAGCACACTAAAGGGTTTTTTCCATTTTCCCCAAATGCCTGGTTTATTTTTATTAATTTTTAATTTGATCTTTCAAATGGGAAAAAAATGGGTTAAGATAAAATTAAGTTGTCCCAGATAAAAATGTTAAGTCATGAATTTTAAAGTAGCTCCAATTCTGTAACATTAACATTTTATACTGAAGCCTCTAGTCACGATTCAATCACAGACATAAATCTTTCTAGCTCATAGAAAACAAGAAAGCAGAGACAGAATTGAAGATCTCTGGCTGTGTCAATGTGTTACTGTTTAGTGTTTTGTTTTACATGCTCACTTTTAGCCCATGTCAAAATATGCAAGTGATCTTGTCTTGGTTAAATGCCAGCTGGCTGCTCAAATTCCACAGTTCCCTCTTTTGGTTAAAGTATTAGAGGTGCTCAAAACTTCTAATATATAGTGCTTCAGGTAATAGGCAGCAGAACAGGCTAGAAAAATTCAGAATTTATACTCAAGTTATGGAAATTATTAAAATATTTTAAAGTATTTTTTCATATCAAACTTATTGCTATTCCTTTTAAAATATTTTATATTGTTACAGGTCATAGAACGGGAAAGAAAACAGTTGTTTAAGTGTACAAGCATTTTTTACCTAACATACATGAAAGCTTTTTTTTCAAGAAGGATTTCTTGAATTAAACATAATGGGGCATTAGGTGTTCAAGCTGGGTAGCTCATTCTTCCTAAGGTGTGAGCATTAGGTGTTTCAGATAGGTAGCTCATTCTTCTTGCTAAGGTGTTTTACATCAGAAAAGGACACCCTTCTGGGAACAACTGTCCATATGTAAAGCTAGCATCCTGTATATTTCTATCCAAATTTGGTCAGCAGTGGACCAGAGTAGTTAAGTAGTACAAATTTTCACTGGCAAATCCAGGCATTTTAGGCTTACAACTCATGTGCTTTACAACTCACTTGCTTTTTAACTTTTACCAATGTACTATAGTCCAAGTTTGATATGTCCATCAAAGATGGAGTTTGTGAAAATTAATTTGTAAACACTATCACCAAGTTCTAATTCAGACATAAATAATGTTCTACACACCTTAAGGCAAGAGGGAGTGCAGACCCACACAGAACACTTGTAGCCCTAGAACACATTTCTACGTTTCTTTCCAAAAGAAGCCAAGAAAGAACCTCTGTCCTTTCCTCATTGAATTATAAACTCTTTGGCACTCAACAAGCATTGTGAAAGGGAAGTCTTGGGGATGAAGTAAGGGTTTTACAGAAGGTGAGAAGCTCAGATGAGAAATCAACTCGCTTTTAGTTGATTCTTTCACCTCTGCTTCCCTTGGCAACCCTCATCTCTTGCTCCACTGATTCCAAGTGCTTTCAAGTTTTTGTGGGGGTTGGATTGGTTTGTTTGGTTGGTTGGTTTGTGTTTTGTTTGTTTGTTTGGGGGTTTGTTGTTGTTGTTGTTTGGTTGGGTTTTGTCGGGGGTTTTTTGTGTTACTGTCCCAGGAATCAAGACACCTTTAATATTAAGATAAAAAATTCACCCTGATTTCCAAATTTTCTCATGGAAGTGAAACAGGTTTCTTCCCGTAGTATTATAATTTATTCTGAACTAAAGGGGCTTCTATCTTCTGTTTGCACATAGAAACAACACAGTCTGAGCTGGGGCAATGAAATCAATTGCAACATGATGGGGCACCGTGACTTAAAACCACCACTTGTTTTGTCAGTGTTGGTTGATTTGTGAGCAAACTTACACATAACTCAGTTTCATTTTTGTTTATATATGTTGTGTCTTTCTGAAGAGCACCCTAGAACAGAATCTGAGTGGGAAAACAGCTTTGCCTTGAAAATGTTCCTCTTCCAGTTTGTCAACTTGAACAGCTCCATCTTCTACATCGCCTTTTTTCTTGGCAGGTAAGTTATCTTTGCCAATTGCACTTAAAAGAAAGCTTGCACAGAACTCAAAATCTTCACTAATTTTAAAGATTTGAAGAAAATACAGTGACAGTTTGAACTGTAAGGTTTAGGTACAAGTTGGTTTCTGGGCATAAATAAAACACTAAATATTTCTACATGTGTGGAAGGGTTGAAGCCTTGAAATATTTACCCATGAAACTAGAGAGTAAAAAGTCTACTTGTTTTATGGGGGGTGTAAGTGACTTTCCTACTAAATAAGAACTCAGAACTTCTAAAGATGCAACCACTTCCTAGATGTGGGTCTGTATTT